>JAIPMN010020045.1:0-15004 GCA_020650975.1 Apostichopus californicus
TATTTGTTTATTGTTTGGGATACCATTTTTGAAACCACATAAATAGCTAGTATGCCATTCCATGATGGCTGATGCTAAGGTTTCATTTTGTTCTGTCAGTGAACAATCTTGTAGAATCAACACTTGTGTGTGGAATTTTTATACTAGTTTTGATTCTTGGGGTGTCCCAGCAAGTTATTACCAATTCTTGGTCTACTGTAGCTTTGTTACTTCTTGCAAATTCTCAAGATTTCAGTCCGATGACTTGTTAGTGACTGTTGTTGAATGAATGTATGGTGACTGAGTAATGTGACTGTAATGTGACTGAATAATGTGACTGTAATGTGACTGAATAATGTGACTGAGTAATTTGACTGAGTAACTTGTCAACAGATGCTATTATATATCTTCAGCAGTATAGTAGCCTGAAATGTGCAACAGAACACAACAAATTTGTAGAAAATTGGCAGATTTGATTTCTAAGAAAAGGATGTATAAATGTGATGGGAAATGAAATTGCAGTTTAAAACATTGCACATCATACATAACAGTAAAATTTCAAATGAAAATAAAATCTGTCATTTTAACATACGATGGTTTTTGCATGTCAGGGTTAAACACTCACATACAGTAAGACATTGATGTACATATATGTTGCAACAAATGATACTATCGATAAATACTTCCACACATGTTTTCTGTCATTTTTCTTTTCTTTCCAGGAAGCGGAAACACAGAAGGAAAGGGAAGCTTTTGAGAAAGAGTACAAAGATACACAAGAGAGTTACAGCACTATTCTAGACGTGAATATTCATAACACAAAAGTTGCCAGAGGTAATCAATTTATACTTTCGATGGAAGGGTCTGTGACAGTATCGACAGCTGTGTCATACGTCATAATGTCCCTGGATGCCGACAAAAAGTAAAATATGTAGTAAAATAGAAAACAACAGCGATGAATGTTTGTCTTAAACTCTCAGATACTACGTACTACCCTAGATAAGAAAGCATTAGTTTAAAATTATTTTTTAATTTTGAAAGATTCCAACTAGGGCATATAGCGCATCTTTAGAAAGTTTACTTTTAAAATTAAAAATTAAATCAATACAGTTTTTTCATAAATTTATGTAAATAGCTTTAAAACAGACAAACATTGTACTAAGACACAATTTATAGTTTCAATTTTTCAAGTGTGTAGAGACTCTGTGGTAGTTTCATAATAAACGTTAATACATCGTACAAGCCTGGTAAGAAACTGTGGCAGCAACTTCTACATATCTTAACCCAAGTTCGTTAACGTCTTTTCATTTAAAAACAGAAAAGAGAAAATTTCATTTCTCTTTCTAATTTATTTCCTTGGTCTGTTAATTCTCTTTCAGGTGAAAGGAGGCTGTCTCACAAAGCATGGCAGGGCGCCCTCTTGATTTCCTTCTATCGAGAACAGTTGCGATTCAGCCAGCCGTTCCAATTCCTCAACCTGCTGATGGACTTGGATTCGTTGCTCATGAAGTGGAGAGGTGAGTAAGACATATTGAATGTGATGATACTCTCATTACCATGGCAACAGAGGAGTCACACACAAATGCAAAAAATGCACTCTCACAACATATTGATTTTCAAAATCACCACAAGAAAGGCCCTGGGTCAGAATGTGGACCTTCTAACCAGTACCCACTTCCAAATCTAGCAAAGATGAAGCGAATGTGGATACAAACATAATAGTGGTGATTTGTTTACTTGTTTCAGTTACATGTGTACAGTGAAAACAGAATTACCTAGCAACTGATGAAACAGTCCTTTCATACTTTTAACTCGGCAGTATGGGTAGCAGTACTTAATTTAATATGTGCATATCCATCATTTGCTTTGTATCCTAGGCTTGTTATGGAAAATGAGTCGCAGAGTTTCATCATTTCTTGTGAGCAAGCCCTGCCCAGTTTAGCAAAATTTTCATTAGTGGCTTAGAATCCTTACAAGCTTAGTTTTACTTTTTCACATTGGGTAGCCCTCATATCAGGATTATTAACTGTTAACGATGCATTTCAATAACTTTTGCACTTGAGAAAGGAATGCTGTAGAATTATTTCATACCTATTAAAAGGGATAAGTGAGTTGAACATGTAAGCAATTTATGTCACAGAGCAAGTAGAAAGAAACAAATTAGGCCAACTCTCATTGTTGCTGAGATGTGAACTTTTGAAATGTATTCATCTTATACAAATCAGTATATTGTGTAATAATTTCTGATGTCATACAGTACATTGACAACACATCAAACTGTCTTTTTTTTTTCATTACTTTATTTTTGTTTTCACTGATGCAATCATGAGGACCCTTGCATATAATGAAAATTACTGGGTAGTTGTGATGAAGTCACTTGATCACACATTTACACCAACATTTATACCTAACCCTAAATATGAGTCACACTATGTGAATGCAACATGAAGTTTCATTACTAGTGACATTTTTAATGACAATAGCGTTTGTTACCTGATGCGCACTTTTACAAAATCATTGTTTGTTTATTTACTATGTTTCTGTGGCATGCTTTGCTAGTCATTAATTCCTTTTTTTTACACTTTTCTTACATTTTTTGTGTGTGTATGTACATGTGTTTATTCATTTTTTTCTCAGCCAATCATGTTCAGTTGGTGCAAAGGATGCTGGGTAATAAACCAGGCACAGGAGGCTCATCGGGTTATTTATACCTCAGGTCGACAGTCAGGTACGTAATGAATGGCATTTAACCCCCGGTGATGGTGTATTCGCATACTTAATGCTACTATTTTAATAGAGTCTTAATACAGTCTAGGAGTAATCTAGTAGCTAACATACTACTTTGGAAATCTCAAGGAGGGAAAGCTGAATGTATCAAGAGAAATTACACAGTAAAGGTCCAATCAGGCATTTGTGAGATAGATACTGACATAATGAGGTTAATTAGTGTTCATGCCAGTAGGCTTTCCAATATGTATGGTTTTATGCTTTTTCTGTGATGCAATGTCTTACTAGCTGTTCTGTCATTAATGAGAATTTTTTTTTTAATACTGTGTTGAAGTTAAAACATGGTAGAGGATCCCTACATTCCTCTCCTACCCTCTCCCCCTACACCACCCATCTAAACCCATCCTCTCCCCCTCCACCACCCCTCTAAGTCCACCCTCTCTCCCTCCACCCACACCTCTAAACCCTCCCTCTCCCCCTCCATCACCCCTTTAAACCCACCCTCTCCCCTCCACCACCCCTCTAAATCCTCCCTGTCTCCACCTTTCCTCACTTTCCAGCAAACGTTTCACCACTTTAGGAATGTGAAGGCAGCTCTTTGCTACCAAACTTAAATCCACATATTTCGCATCCATGGAACATAATGGTTACCATGGTAACTGTGTATTTAGATTTTGCTATACATCATACAGTTGCTTCTAATACACCAGTATAATTCAATATTATTCAATCATCCATCCCTTCAACTCAACCAATTAATACTTGTTTTTCTTTCACCACGATTGCTTTGCTGTCCAGCTGCAAATATTAAACTTAAAAGAACAGACAGCTGTCACCATCTTTGAAATAAAGAAACACAATTTTGACACTAAATATAGTCACAATTTTCACTCTCTCAGTTTGATTAAATTTCCAATGGTTTCTCTGTTTTCCTATGTAGTGACCGCTACAAGGTATTTCTGGATTTGTTTAACCTGTCGAGCTTCTTGTTGCCGAGGGAGTACATTCCGCCACTGACCGTCCGTATGAAGTCCAGACTGTCCATCTCTGAAGGTCCAACAGAGACAGTTCTAAGCCTGGAGCAGCTTCGAGTACAACATAGCAATTAATGTAGCAGTTGCTATGGTTACAACAAAAGTTAAAGGTGTTAACCACAGAGAATTGTATAAAATTATGAATGCAGCTGCAATAGTCAGCTGGTGGTCAGTCTATACTGTGTTTATTGTGAATATTGATAACAATGATTATTCACATGAATTGATAAAATTGTTAAATCTAATGCAGTGATTTCAGGACTTTCTGAAAATAGTAAAGTTAATTCAAATTCAAATTTATCTTTTTCTTTGCAATCCTGTCTGAAATTACCTATATTTGAAGTTTATTCAAAGATAAAAAAAAAAAAAATCTGCTTTTTTTTGGAGGGGGGGGGGGGGCAAGTCTTAGTAAGTTTACTAAAAACATTGAAACAGTATTTTCTTTGAATCATTCTATATTTATGCTTTTTGGAGATGTTGGTTGTCGTACACAGTGGACGAAAAATATTGTGTTTACATCATAATTAAAATGCATCATGGGAAATCATCAGTGTGAGAAATGGTGATATGAGCTTAAAGCGGTTATTATTGGGATTCTACTTTGTATTATTATAACAAAGTTTATTTAGTATTGACATGTTATAATTCATTAGTCTCCAGTCAACTTAATAGACCTATGTGGTTGTAAGTGGTTAAGGCAGTGGACTTGTGACCTAAGGTTGCAGGTTCGAGTCCTGGCCAAATCATTACGTTGTGTCCTTGGGTAAGGCACTTAATCTCCATTGCCTCTCTTCACCCAAGTGTATAAATGGGGACCTGTGAGATAAAACTGTCAGCTTGGTGCTGTTTAGCTGCTGTCATGTGGAGGGATTGTCTCTATGTTTGACAGGTTATCGTTAACCAGGGATAATACTGTTATGCGCCTTGAGCACCGTTATCGGTGGATTAGTCTGCGCTTTATAAATCCTCGATATAATTATTATTATAATCCTTCGGCTGCTACAAATTAGCAGTTTTTATTTCCATTTAGTTTAAACAAATGGAATTGAATATTTAACTGCTTATTTCATCATTTACAAGTTTGCCCATTCTTTGGGTGAATTTTTGTAGACTATGATAGCAGATTATGTGTTCATGCTTGTCACCTTATGGTTACAAGGCCCCCTACCCGCTACTAATTGGTCCAGTTATATCCTTAGCAGCAATGCTTATTCCACCATTACTTGGAGGGTGGGGTGGGGGTGGGGGGAGAAAGGATTGCCAGCTGGTAGCTGGGATACCTTTCATACTGTGTGACTATAGTGATCATACCCTGTGTCATCTGATACAACCTAGATAGTGGCTGGGTGTTTGGTTTGCTGCTCTGGTATTATAGGTGCAAAAAACAAAACATTTAATATGTGGCACTTTTATGTTGTTAAATCCCTAGTAATAATTCAAACCATTTTGAATTCCAAGAAAAAAATAATAATTTCGTTTGTGAAACTTGTCATGGTAGTGCTAAAGTCAAATGTTCATGGCCATTATCATATTCTAAAGCAAGTCTAGGGAAAATGTAGCATTAATCCTATTGATTGTTTAACCTAAAATGGAAAACAACAATATTAAATCAGTGTTTTTATAAATTCCCATCTATCATTAGTTGATTGTAATTTCCAATAATGAAATGAACATTGCAAATTTGAAAAATATTCAATTTGCCCCTTCCGCGTGATTAATTCGAACACGGGCAACGATGATCGAATAAGATTCATGCCTAATCTTCATTCGGTGAAAAAAAAGTCTAAAAGAGCATGTTACCTTGATTAATTGAAAAAGTTACTTTAAAGTGATGCTCATTATATTTGACCTGCCTAGTGAAGGCAAATTGGTATAGATAATGAGGCTGTTACAGGAGGACAATATTATTCCAATGATTAGACATATTAAGTCTGTGTGTCAGTGTGTATGAGTTTTCCTTTCTTGCAAGATTCATTTAAATTGTCCTTACCAACTATATATCACTTGTGTCAATCATTTTTTCATCTGCTTTGATTGTTTCAAACCATTTTTCTCCTTCTTTTTCTTTTCATGCTGCTGTACATATTAATTGCAAGTTGAATACATCTTTTCATATTCTTTATAGCCTCTGAAGTTTAAAATGTGTTATTAATGTATTTATCCTTTATATACGTTTATATGCACATATATGTATATATATATAGATGAGAATTCGTTGAGACTAGTGGAACACTAGTAGTTGTTACTCGAGTTTCACACGTTGAGCGATCATCAAACAACTGGATCGGTAGCTCCAACAATCTCCGTTCAAATGAACCTATCCTTTGTCTAATCTGCTGACTTGAAGTGTTAGGAGACGAAGTGTTTAGACTGGAAGTGTTTAGGAGTGTTAGCTCAGTGGTTAACGTCGGTGCCTTTCAATCATAAGGTCCCGAGTTCGAGTGACTCCAAGATAAATGTATGTCGTCAAGTTACAGAGTTGTTGACAATTCATAATCATGGACGTTAACTATGAATGTAAGAGACTGACTTCGGTCAGCTTGCGGCTTTGCTAAGCCAATGATGGCTTCTTCCCAAGTTCCTGCTTGCAGGAGGATCTAAAATACATACAAGTGAGGCAACCTAGGCTACAATAGGAGTACCAGCATAGACTCGGTCTTCATTTTAATAATGAGACTATGCTCACTTTTTTTTCTTAGTGTGTTACCTTTTGCATGACATTGGTCCAAATTTCACAACATTTCATGCAAAGCTGCCAAATTCCAAAGTTGCAGAAATTTTTGTGAAGCTGTTTTTCAAGACAAGTTCAACTAAGAAAATCAATCTAAGTGAATTAATATGCATTTGATATATTTATAGCAAAGTAAACAACATTTTTGATTGAAATTTAAATATCTCTCATTCCATATTAAGTGCCTTGAAAGTTTAATTGCGTCGTATCTTTTATTCATATTTTGAAATAATTTTCACCATAGGTCACACAAAATTCAAGTGAATTATAACATGAATTGAAGTAAAATCAAAATTATGCTGTCCAATTATTATAAGGTTAACTTTGAAACAATTTTTTTTTGAGGGTATATGTCCAAATCCATCCGGTAGCTTAAACATGTTTGTAATTGCTATTTTAGAGTATGAGGGCATTATTCAACAATTGATCAAAAGTGTGATCGGTCTTTCAAAAACTATTATCGGAAATATGTAAAGATAAACATACTTTCTTAAGCTTTTCTGAAATTTAATGCAGGGTGTGAATAGCTTTAAGCATGAAAGGCATCGTTAGTACTAATATATCTATAATAATAATTTCACAACAGCAAGGTTAATAGATAAACTAACAGTGTCTTATAGAAAATGTTGTGTCATAATATATTGTAAAACATAAAATCAACATTCTGCAAACAGCCATTTTATTCAGCAGAAGTTTGTATTTTTGGGTTATACATTTGTGTGAAGATATTATGGGGGCATTGTGAAATCCGACTAAACCCTGTGGGAATATTTTTTCCTGTCCATGTAAGCATCATATTGTGTGCAACCAAAATATTACTTTAAAACTTTTTGCTAATAGAAACCAGTGAAATGGAGAACAACATTATTGTACAGTAACAACCTTGACTGTGGTAGGAGCAATTATTTCTCAAAACAGTTCAAATGTTTTGTTTCTTGCTGTTTTATCATAAATAATATTAATTTTTTCCTTTTCTTTAGGGAATGGAACTGGGGGTGGTTAGACATGTTCCAATCCATGGTGTTAATTGTATGCGCTGATGCTATTTCAAATTTTTACTAACTACTAGTTCACCTTGCGAAGTTTCATGAAATAACGAACCATAAATCTGGAATATTTTTTCTTTTAGTATCAATGATGACAGACTTTTCCAATTAATTGTGCATGTGTTGGGGGAGATGGAGTGGTGGAGGTGGGGAGGGGGTTGGGGTTAGAGATGTAGAAGTGTAATATTGCTTCTCAAATTTGTATGTTTGCTTTGGTTGGTTGCTATTTAGAGATGTATAAAGTACTCTGTTAATTCATTGCTGTTGTAATAAGATCATAAATGATGTAATGGCATAATTAAAGAGTTAAAACACAAGCCAGTTTTATTTTGTTCATTCTTCCAGCTCATGCACTGATACTTCTTTACAAAGAAAATAGAAATTTTCTTCTGAAATAGAATAGAGAAATCTGTATTTTTTTTTATTAATTGTAAAGTGTCTCCTAGGCTTTTAGAGAGACATTGGTTTCAACTATACCATTGGTTTATTTCCAAACTGTTTCGCATTTAATCAAGCCATTTCAGCATACCATTATGATAGCCTATACTCCCCCCCCCGCACACCCCCCCCCCCACTATGAGTAAGTTTGCTCTGCCAATACATTCACTTTTCATTGCCTAAAATGATTTTTATCCTCCAGCCCAAGCTCCCCACTCATGGTAGTAACTTCAATTTAATATCCGTGACTATAAAACTCCAAATGGAGAAAAGTTTCTTTCTTTTATTTAATGTTTATGTAAGAAATCCTGCAATTCTTTACTTGTTTGAGCAGAACGAAACAAGACATAAAATATGACAAGAAAATGGTGAATTAAAAACGAAAATGAGAACAAAAACAAACATTACAAGGAAAAGTATAAACATCATCAAAAATATTTTTTTTTTATTTGCTCAATCGTTTCTTTACAGTTTTTTGTGATATAACTCACAGTATACATTTTGTACAGTTTTCCAATCCCAAATAAAATCTTGCAATACCAATGAAACTTTTTAAACAATTGGAATGATTTGCCTCACTGGAATAATAATCATGTAAAAAAAAAAAAAAACGGTCATTGTGAGGAAATAGAAACATTGTTATCTGTAATATTCAATCAAATTTCACCACCAAGGGAGTGATCAAATTTCACCACCAAGGGAGTGATCAAATTACATACACCTGTTACGTTATACACATAACAAACGAAAAGAATCACTCCCCCATCCCGCCCCGCAAGAAGTTTATCTCTCAGCGTAAAAGGCAACAAACATAGACAACAAGGACATTTGAAACGACTCCTTTTTGTGATCCTGTTTGCCAGATGCCTAATGCCGTTACCGCCTAAAAAGTTACAATTTCATGCCCCGAATCAACACAACAAGCAAGCCCAAATACAGATCTGATTAAATGCAAAACATTCGCTGTTTACCACAACTGAAGAGAAGAGACAGTTACCGCAAACTCTTAAAACGAAAACAAATCTTACCAACAATTTCTGGAGGTTACAACAGGTCTTATTGCATGACATATATATTGCTACTGAGATGACCTCAAATGACCTCCGAATAAGAAGAATCGCATTCATTTTCTTGGTAAAATAATAATAATAACAAGCATTTACAACCTATCGACCCCATGTTTTTCTTTTTCTTGACATTTTACATTAACGTCAAATTTACTTCAAAACTCAGCGATGAGATCTGCACCTAATACCGTTAGAAATGTGAACCTCTTTTTAATATACCTCTACACCAATGAAATCTTTTTTGAATGCTCGAGACAAGATCCAGGAAACTAACTTCATTCCCCGAGAGGCATCTTTCTTTTGTTCGTTTTATGGCTCTTAACTGTTTCAGTGAAGTTAACTGTGTTAACAACTGTTGTATTTACTTAACTTATAAAATAAATACAACATTCTCAAAATTACAAAATGACCAAGAAAGACATCAGCGTTTTAGTCGTATTGAAGAGCAGTAAGTCCTCTACTGACTTTTATTTCTCTTACATTTTAAGCCTCAAGTTCTATTAGTCACTTACCTTCACCTCATTCATAATCAGTATGCCATAAATGAAGCAATGTATTAAATTGATTTTCCAGGTATCGTCTAAACGATTACGAAGAACCAAGAATGTCATCATTCTACCAGCCTACTATGCAGTTGACATATTGAAATTGAAGTCAAAATTGGTGCAACTGGATCCCTCTCTTTGTCATTGCTAAGTATAGTTCCCTTTTTCTCAATCCAACACCCCCCCACCCCCCCCCCCCATCCATCACTAACATCACAGGATTTTCAAGTTATTTTACTTTTTTCCACTTATAAACAGGACAGTCAATTTTAAAGTCGAGTCCAATGGTCACCAGTCAATTTCCTGATTAAATTGAACAATTTTACATCTTACCAAAAAAATGTCCTTAACAATTTGAACTTAAATCACTACAATTTGGCAAAACTTTATTGTTACTTATTACAAACTCATTGCACCACTGATTAAAGGGCAAACAGAGAGAGACATTCATCCCTTCCACTTTGGAGCCCCTCTGATTTGTTTACACCTCAATTTTTAAAATGGAAAAGTCCCAAGTATCTTTGCTACCTTTCTGTCTGTGTCACATGCTGTTGTCCCAACATTAAGGTAGACTTATAGCAGTCAGATGCATATAATAAATTATAATAAATTCACTTTTTCTCTTTAGCTACAGGGAAGTTTATCCCGCTGGCAAAATTCAGGAATGGTGCGAGGGGGGGGGGGGGATGAATATAAGATGTCCTTTCACAGGTAACCCCTGAAATTTGTTGGGATGAAACTCCTCCAAATGTTCAATTTTGAATTCTTCCTCAATGATATTTTGCAGACTGTTTGTGGCCCATTTCCCTCCACAACCCCCCCTCCCCCAAACTTACAGAGAATGTTAGATGAATATAGTAGGACAGCATTGCAACACTTCAACATATCAGTCAATACCACAACTAACTAAATAAAAAAACAAAAACACCTTCTTTGGCGCGGTTAAAATAAAAAATTAATAAAAATTATAAATAAGAGCAGCAAATGTAAAACTTAACTGGCCCATTTCACTCACACAGGGAAGAGCAAAACTGCTATTTCAGGAAAAGCAACATTTTAACATAATAGAATTTACAAAATAAAGTGTAACAAAGAAAAATATGTTCACCACATTATAGAATGAGTTTTAATAATTACTTTCTCCTGTGGATGAGTATCTTAAATCCCTTCTCCAACATTTCTGTTATCGCTTTCAGAATGAAACTACTTTATCTTGCATATCCTTCACTTGGTAACGAAACGGATACCATGAAAACAGACCCTATCCCCCTTTGAAACTGGTCTGAATAGCATGGACTAACCTTCTATATATTACTTCTTCTATTTTACTCCATTTTGGCCTTTCAGGAAAGTTCTCTACTGTTGTAATGGACCTTACAGTACTGTATCCACCCATATACATATTTTGTTTTCCTCTTTCACTCTATTTTCTATTATGTCCCTTCAAGAAGGGTTAACAAACTTCCCTACTCCTTGCCACACCCCTCACACTCTCCTGTTCCCTACCCCGACCCATCATCTGTCAAAGAGACCAACCCAACGCACTGCAGCTTTCGCTGGCTTCACCCCAATACCTTTTGTAAGACAGGAAAGTCATGGGTCATGACAAACGAAATCAAAAATTCAGATTTTTCTTCCTTCCTACCTCCTCCCACACTCTCCCCTCCCCTTCCTACAATAAAAAGAAACCTTCTGTTTCATCCTGTATATTTGAAGAAAACTTAAAATTCCAATTAAAATCCATGTTATTCTATTTTATATGCAACATCCATGTCGTGCTAGTGACAAAAAGTGATTATTATTATTACTCAACTTAGCTAACCCTGTTTCCTTTTAATCAGAATGTTTAAAAAATAAAAACTATCCCTTCGTGTTTCTCCATTTGGCAATCGGAAGGAAGCGCTCGAAGAAGATTCGCTGCTGAGCACCAAATGATCGAAGAAGAAAAAAGAAAAAACATCCCTGGAGTGGGACAGGAATAAGAATGGAATAGATGGGAACAGATTCTCCACTTTTCTCACCCAAACTCTCATCGATTGCTTCGACTCTTTTCCTCTCTCCAAAAGAAACGGACTTAAAACCTCCATCTGCGACTGTTCTACACTTCATAAAACTCCTTTTGGACGAGAAGACATTTACGGAGAACTTCCGTCCTCCTTCGCGATGAAACAGTTTTCTACATCCGAATGTTCCTCAAGATATTTTTGACTCGGCCACGTAAAGTTGTCCGGCATTTTCAATTCACCTCTTTTTGAGAGAATAAATTTGCAGCTATATATATAAATACTTGGCACACCTTTTTGAAAGAAACACATCTTTCAGTGTTGTTCTTTGCCTCTTTGATACGTGATATGTTTGGTCATAGCTAATCAAGAGGTCTAATGTCCGATGTTCTTGCATTTTTCTCCCCGTCGCAGTCGACCTTTTCACGTGAATCAACTGCATCCGACTTCTCGTATGTTCTTAGGAATTTCGCAGAATTTGTACACCAGTCTTTGGCCGTCCACCTTTGCCAGAATACCTCGTTGGTAGTAGTACCTGCGGAGATGGAGAGTTTAATTAAATGCTGTGTGAAGACGTATTCTCAAACTGATGTTAATTTATGGTTTCTTCTCAGCAATGGAGAATGGTTACATAATTTCATCTATGCGAGTTCACCTATTCTTGGAGCCCCTCAAGATAGAGTCTATCCACAAAGGTTTAAAAAAGGTTGTGCTATGGAAATTCTTAAACATGAAAATTAAACAGGAGAGGTTGACGCAATTTTCTACCTTACTGCATTTAGCGCCACGAGTGTGTGTGCCTGTATTTGAACCTTGGGTTCATCTGCTACCTAACCTAATCACAACCACACAGACTACACAAACTATTACACCTGGCTTTCCTTTTTTTCATTTCCAATTATTTTGACAAGGCTATAACTATGGGTTCGTAGTCCTAACAGGAAGAAGCTAAGCTGAGACCACCTCCCAGATTTAGCAGTTTGTTTCACCAACTAAACGATTATCACTGAGAGCTTACATATTCCATTTGATTTTTAAAGATTCAACACATACATACAAACATACATACAAACACACATACATATAAACATACATACAAACAAACATACATACATACAAACACACATACATACATACATCCAAAAAAAAACACTTTGGAGTCTTTTTTTTGTCATAATTTGAATTCAACCTTGCATAGTCCAGCTAGTGAGTTGCCCTGTTATTATTTATTGTTAGTATTTATAAAGTATAAAAATCTTTATCACACCAGTGCAAACAACTCTGCATTGACAAACTGACCCTTTTGCCATTGACTAAACTTGAATAAACCTGGTGGGGAGTGGGATTTGGTTTTGTAAACAAGAGGGAAAACAAAACAGCTACCAGGTTTTCCAACGTGTTGTGGATTACCGGTCGTAACAAGGAAAGAATGCGGGCGAAATGATAACGCCACCACAACAAATATATAGACGATTCCAAAGGTTACAAACTTTACGTACACTTAAAATAGTTTTATAGTCTTGACTTAATTTTTGCTTTCATTTCAATCCCACCAGTTAATAATTTTACCCTCGTTATATCTGACGGACTCTCGTGAGACATTTTTCAGTCATCGTAAAAAGAAGCATAAAAGTAAGGAAACGGACAAAGTCGCTACACTGTATCGACCATAAAAAGTGTAATCTCTGGAAATGGTCAATATTCCAACACACAGATGGCTTCATAATCTCTCTTAGTATTGCTTCTCCACTCCTATGCCCACAATTGGTGGTCCCTTGAAGCCTTCTATAAACTCTCGGACACAAAGAAATCACTCACACTTCGGAATGACCTCTGCATCTAAAAGCTGCTTTGTTTTCGATCTTGTATCACGTTAAGCAAGTGGATATAATTATCCCCCTTCAAAACTAACAATGCCACAATGGGTGCTGAAATTTGTCAAAGAGCAGCCCCACAAAGCGGTCAAATATCCGTGACCAGAGAGTGTCAAATTTTGGCCAAGATTCCTTCCACAATCTGTATGAACCCCACAGAGAGACACATCAACAATACACTAGTGACTGACAAACGTGAACTGAAAAAACACAAAACCCAACAAAAAATAAAACTAAAACAAAACTGGTTATGAACAACCTTAAATCTGTGAAGAATTTGGTTTCTCCCAAAATCGTGGATAATTTCCAGAATCTGGTAACAGGGTTACCAATTGAAGGCTAGTCTAATCTGCTTACAAATTGTTGTGTCTTGCTTCCTCTACACATTAATTCCCATTTAGAAAATAATAAAGATGTCTATAATAGCAGAGGCCCGCAAAGTTTTAGGCCCACGACCCAGGATTTTCCATGACAACCGAATCCCGACCCACCAATGACAAGCCAATGATTCATAATCATTGATGTTCAATAAGCATGAACGCTAGCTTGGATTATGGACTTCCTGTTAAAGAAACGACTCAGCTTATTTATCATCGTCAATTCACTACAGAAACTAGATAAATTTTTCAAATTTTTTCAAATGTCAGTTTTTACTTTCACAACCCACTTTTGGGGCGGTTTCCACATTTTGTGGACCTAGGTTTACAGCTTTGCAGTCTCTTGTGATTACGATGCTTAAAAAAATAAGACTTTTGTGACAAATCATTGGAGGCCAAAGACGACGCCTCTTCCTTGAAGGTATTGAAAAATAACGGAAGCTGAATTCCAAACAACGTACCTCAAAGCTCTTCCCATCGTCTCGTAAGTCATATCCGGTTTATTCTTATGCTGCCCCCAAAGTTTAGATACTGCTTTTGAATCGACTAACTTGAAAATTCCCTGCTCTCTACTCGTCCACTTGATGAACTTGGGACAAGTTTCTTCGTTTTGCAGTAAATCTAATAAGAATTCCCAAAGGTATGTTGTATGACCTGTTGGTGAGGAAATTAAAACGACTTGAAGAAATGCAAATTCCTCTGGACATTAAGTCTTTGAGTAATCAAGTTAAAATTAAAAAGCTGTCACACAATGCTGCTGACAAAAATTCCCGGTAAAATCCTGTAAGGTAATTGTGGCAAGTTCTGGAAAAAGATAATGTGGGCAACGCTATGCTATCCTTGAATTTGTTGGCCCCTGTACAGTCTGAAAGCATCCAAGAATTTTAGGAGAACTTCCCCCTCTTCACACCTTAGAGGAGTAGTAGTAAATCATAGCAAAACTTAATAATTGGTAGAATGATTTTGTGAATTGAGAGATGAAACAAGTTAAAACACTTACTTTCTTTACTTTTTCTATCTTTCTTAATGCCTTGAGATGTTTGTAATGGAATCACTGATCTTGGTTTAGACTTTTTAGCTGTAAGAAAATCAGAATTATATTGGTTAATGTAAATACAAAGAAAACCAATTGTTTACATTTTTAATGATGCTCATCACTTTATTGTACACATACCTATATATA
>JAIPMN010020046.1:0-30924 GCA_020650975.1 Apostichopus californicus
TCTCCTGAACTAACCTGGAACTAGAACATGCACAAATGCAGGTTTGTCACAAACAAATGAACAAAATGAAAGTGATAAAACTGTGACCGTATATTTTGTTTTGTTAGAGCCCAGATTCAAGACCTAGAAATCCAACATGCCGAAGTGGAATACGAGATGCGTTGCCTGATGCACAAACAGGAGCACGAGAAGACAGACGAAGATAACGAAAAGGAGGAGCAACTCCTGGAGCTGTTGATCGGCCTGGTCCAGCAGCGGAGCACCATCGTGGACCGGTTAGAGGAGGACCGGATACGAGAGCAGGAGGAAGATGAAACCATTCGTAACATGATGCAGATGAAGGGTGAGTGTTCTTCTAAAATCGTAGTTCACAGTCGCGGTCGTCAGTAGGCTCTGTATCGATGCCTTTGTTTTACAAGGCTCGTCAATTTAAAAAAAAAAAAATTTAAGCCTGTCTGCTGAGAGGAATTTTCTTGAAATAATTCAAGAAGTTGGTGATATTTGCATTCAAATTTTTTTGTGTTTGAGTCTTCTTCAATACTCATCTGTAACAAACACTATATCTCTTTGGTGCTTTTTGTTTTGCGGGGTTTGTTATGTTTAAATATAACGGACAACAATGTCTCGCGTTATGTATCAATGCAGTGACTGTGTGCTGTCGGACGGTGTGACTGAAATTGATGTGCTGTTCTGGTAAAGGCTATGTAACAAATCATTTCTGTTGCTAGAAACAGATCATTTTGGTGCTTAAAGGAAAAGAGTTTTAATTGTTGATATTACATGCCATGCAATCTTTTAATTTTGTTCAAATAAAATGCCTCAGTGGTGATACAAATTAGGGGTTAGGGTAGGGGGAGTGTAGATAGAGGGCTGGGGCAAATGTGCAGTGCAAAGAATATTACATTAATATTGCAATGAAGTATTGAACAGTGGCAAGATATATGACAGACTAGGTAAGTAAATACTGCAAGTGCAATAATATCATTCATCAAGATATATATACAATTTTTGAAAATTTGGTAACCTGTTAACTTTTATTAGTTTGCAATAAGTCATTATAGAATAACAAATTCCGTTTCTGTTTTTCTTCAACACTATTTATTCCCAAAAAAATTATTTGCTTATTTTAAATGATATTTGAGATTTGATCTCAGCTTAATGAGTTTCTTTTAAACTAACGGACAGGATAACTATTCATGTTTTTCCTTTTGTTTTTTCTTGTACTACTTATTGCTAGAAATACCGCCGTGTTTAAAGTGAGTCTTGGAACCGTGGGGCTATGAGATCGGTTTACAGTATGTTTCATGAAAAGCATGCACTCTTTGCCAGATAAAAACCGCTCTCATATGCTCCAGCACGATTGATACCATTTATTATATTTATTACGTCTAAACAAATTAACTCGCAAATGCAATTCACTGTCGAAGTAATGATTGTCTGGAAAAAGCAAAACTGGAGAGAAGCTGCTCCAACCTGCTAAAGGAAAACTGTTGATAATGACATTTTGCTAGTGCCATACCTCATAATTATTCAACAAAGTTTTCAAGATAGTTTACAGGATATGTTAAATGTCTGGATTCCTCTGTTCAAAGCTGTTATTAACAGCAAGTGCTGAGGAAGGTTTCCCTTAGCTCAAGATTCCCAATCTCTGCCCCTCCCCCTTCCTTTCCCCTCTCCCTCAAATTTGCCTCCTGCGACCCTACCCTCCCCCCCCCATATTTTTGCCTTGTCAGTCACTCACATTCGAACTGACAAATAGAACATGACAATAGTATGTTGCTATGACAACCAAAAAACTGAGCAATGCCCTAAAGTCCCTTTGCTTCATTTACAGAGCACATCTCCTCAGTAATTGAACACACTACAGTTCAGTGGCACACAAACATATTAAAACCCATTCCATTTGTTCAATTCCATATTTAACAAGTTGTTTGTTTCATTGGGAACACTTAATGTAGTGAGTCACATAAAGTAACAGATGGTCTACGCAGCACAGTGTACTCTTGGCCGTAGCATGTTTGATATTTTAATGTCAATCGAATCTGCTCGGCTGCGTCCGAATATTACTTTGACAGTGAACTGTGTACTTAGAACAACTTTTTACTCATGTTCTGTTTTGCAAATTGCACTCACTTAAAAAAAAATATATGAATTTAGATTATCTCTCTTGCAAGCTATAGTAATGAAGCCGTTTTGAGAACCAGCTGTTGGAAAGAACGGTCTTGTATTGCTGTTGTTTTTTAATCGATGCTGCAGACACATGGAATCATTGTGGTCTTAATAATGTTGAGTGTGTGTGTGGGGGCGGGGAGGGGGGGGGTATGTGATGTCCTTTCCAAACAAAATATCTCAAAAGTGAAGTTTGGTTGTTGAACTTTGAATTTGGTATGTAGAACCCAACTTGGTGAGTATAAGGACCCTATTGTAATTGGTGGAGACTAAAGGTCACTGGAGGCCAACAGAAGTCGAAGATTGAAAATCTCGTAAACTCAAAATGTGTGGCTTGGTTGAACTTCATAAATGGTATGTAGATCTCCCTTGATTAGTACAAGAATTGTAACAAGTTTGGTGCAGGTTAGAGGTCATTTGAGGTCACTATATGTCCAATTTGAAAACCTGATAAACATGGTAGTAGTTGCTCTTGTTAGCTCGAATAGACTTGGATTGTACATCTATATCAGTTAGTCTGAAAATTTTGTCAGGGAGAATTTCAAAAGTGAAGCTTGAATGAATATTGTTGTTTGTTTGTATGTAGATACACTTAAGTTGGTACAAGAAGCAGCCTATTGTTTAGGGTTTTTCTATTTTTTTGTTGTGGAGGTCAATAGAAGTAGGAGGAATACCTTGCCAATGCAATAACTTGAAAAGGAAAGCTTGAATGAAAAATACAGCTCAAGAACATACCACAGTCAGTGTTGAAAAAAAAAAAAAAACTGTGTACAAATGGTGCTTTGTTCATTGTGTTGTACTTGTTAATAATATAAGTACTGAATGTTAGTGACCATTTATGAACAGCTATATAGTTACATATGGCTTGATTTAGCATCTAGCATAATCCAGGATCCCGATAAACATGTCTGTAATCCAGGTTACACTCCTAAGTTCTGTGCCCAATGTCGCTAGCCAGCTGAGATGTTCGGTGATTCTTTGATGACTTTTACGCTTTATGTACAATTTTAACCTCATTATGATGCAGTAGCATTATATTTTAAGCCTTTTTTGTTAATCTCAGTTTTATTTCTATTTTCAATATTGTAGAAATTCATTTTAATCTGTTGTTAATTACATCATTAACATACTATTCATATCTTTTCATCCACACGCTTCATAGATTAAAAAACACTAACCATTATTCCACATTCAGTAGGAATTTCATTGTCATGTAGCTTAATTAAGTTCCTGTAATAAATACTTTCATAATATCTTTCAAAGTTTTATTTTTAATAAGGTTTGAATCCCTTTCTAGCCAAAAAAATGTCTTGCCCACTTTTTCAGTTTGTTTCAATATTTGCCCAGTCATTTTTCCATTGTTCATATTCATAAGTTTTTTAATTTTATGGGTAATGAAAGTAATTTTTAAGCAAACAGAATATTTGTGTAAAGAAATTGTATTGACCCATTGTGACCAATCTTTACCATTTCAAAATTTTGTTATCCAAGATTCGGCATTGCAGCAAATGATTTAAACGTTTGAGAAATGTTATCTAGTCTGTTCAAGCAGGTTGTAGTAACAGATTCATCGTTAGCAAGGGCTGTTTTTATCTAACTTTATTTACTTTGATACAACTGTGACCTTATACGTCATAGCTTGTCAATGAATTTCCTTTGACGGGCCAAAGAAATACATTGGTCCTAGCAAAGAGCCAGAATGAATCAAAATTTGTAGCTTACTTAGTGAGTGAGAGTACAGAATTACAAAAAGGATTTCCATCATGGCCGAACCAGTCGGTCAGTATTCATGAAATAATCAAACAGCTCCATCCTGAAAAATTTTCACTCTTGGTAACAGAAGATTTAAATAGGTAATGATCAAAAAAAATTTGCTTTATTTCTACTTGTAAGAATTTTTGAGGATATTTCAGCTCCAGACAGATCAATATCCACAACGTCTCGGTGGAGTAATTCTCTGTTTGATAATCAGACTTACTCATGCATGGAAATAGAAAAGTCAAAGCTTTTCAAAATATTTCATATGAGTACTTTGAAATTTCCATATAGTTATGAACATACTGCCCTTTATTTACATATTCCTCCTGAAAAGTTGCTATTTTACTGGTTTTCTCTGGGATTTCACGCTCAAGAATTCAAAGGTTAACCAGTTTCTCTTAAAACTACTTTCAAGCAGAGGTGTAAATTTGGAAATTGATGTATCAAAGTTTAATTGTGCAGTAACTTCTACAGTCTAAGATTCCTCACAAGAAGATATTTCCTTTTTCCCACCCCCCTCCACCCCCTCTCATGTACCTTCCCTTCCCATCTCATTCCTATTTTCTATGCTTACTTCAAGTACACTGTGTGTTTTGAACATTACTTGTAAAACCATACACTATATACTGATTTTAATACTGCAATGCAAGATTTTCACAAGTGGAATCTTCCTCTCCTTCCCCCCCCCCATGCCACACTCTCACTGGCTCTCTCTCTCTCCATCCTCCCCCCCCCCCATCCTACCCTCTCAATGGCCCTCCCTTGCTCCTCCTGCCTCTTGTTCCTTTGTCATCAATGGCTCTATCCATCCATGGTGGTCATTCTGCGTTAACCTTTTCTCTCTTCAATTGGCATCTTTCCTCCCACAGGATGGAGCGTGGAGTATCAAAAAAAGATTGTTAAGGACCCAGTTATGCCGGATGAATAATAAGGCCAAGTTTGTATTTGTTTAATACAGAGTCACCATAGAAACGATCTCTTTAACCGATCATCTCATGCCTTCATTTATTATTCATTATTCATTGTAGCTGTTAGAGGGAAAGTTATATATTATATATGAATAATCATTTATGGGGTTTTGTTTATTAATTTCTACATTAAATGTTTATGTTGGATGCGGAGGCATGTTCTTGGAGATTTTAACTCAAAGTGCATAATTTGACTTAAAAGAGAAGCCTTACGGGACTTTCCTGTAGTTGGACAGTGTTTATTGCCTTGGAAGGATTTTGAATTTGAATCATTACGAACGCTACAGTCAATAAAATAAAAATAATGTTTTTTTCCATTGTCCAAGATTCATGTTATTTACAATAAAGCTTTGCTAACTAAAATATAGTTAATTGAAAAGGTTCTGGGCATTCAATTTTACAGGCATGAAGATTAGAAAACCAGGTGGTATTTATAATATCGTATATTAAAATCAGATTTGGTGAAAACTGAAAAGTTACTGTTGGGTCAACTGGAGTCACTGCATATTACTTAAATGGTGTAGAGTGAACCATTTTGCAGTATAAAATATCTCTCCCTTTATTTCATTTTGTTTAAATTTTTTGGGGGGTCATCTACATTCAGTAGATGTTGACCTTTGGTTAAAACATGTAATACCTTTCCTGTGCAAAATAATGGGTATAAATGATCAGACTGAAGAACAAAACCCTAGTTTTTAATTTTGGGGGAAAGTTTAGTTTTTTTTTTCTTTTTTGGGGAGGGGGGGCGGGGGGGATATTCATTTCTACCATGCAGTTAATTAGTTTTAGTTTCAATACATCATTCATTTAAATACATCTTTCATGTTTCATACACCAAGGACTCATCATTAGAGATGTAATCTGTCCTTCCAAACAGCACAAGAAAGTCTACATCGATTATTAGAATACGTTCATCCCATTTGTTTATTTATTCCAGAGGGCATCTTGTCAGTTATGACAGTTATAATATTCCATATTCAGTATTAAAATCCTCTGGGAGAGATCAACTAGCATCATGGTAGATGTGATGGGTTGGTCACTGAGGGTTTGAGTTCTTCTCTTTCTTCTTCTTCTTCTTCCGTAAACTGTTTGAAACACATGGAAAGATAGCTGGAGTTCATATATTATCTCCATTGTCTACTTTGAAAATGTAAACAATACAACAGTCGTTATATTTCAGTCATTATGAAAGACTGTATCTCTATAAATTTCCCCCCCNNNNCCCCCCCAATCCCTTGTCATTCATATTCACATCGCATTTAGATTGATGAAAGCAAACAGTCTTCTGAAGAACAGTTTTGAACATGTACACAGGAGTCCAGATTCCTCCTGTGGATCTCATATGCTGGCCTTCTCCCCGTATCCCATCCTCATTAAACCTTATAATTTCTTAGCAAGGGTCACATTTATAACATAATATAGTCACATTCTAGTAAATTATATACAGGACAACATATATACTGTTACTCACAGAAGTCCCATTTGACCAATGGCCTCTTATGGTGTCCCTCTTCCTGTCGGCACACATCCACAGTACAATATGTCTGCATATCGTATATATTGAATATTGCACGCAATGCACGGTACTTTACAGTCATAACACTGTGTAGCCGATAATTATTGAGTGTAAAAAAAAAGTTATAATTTGTTTTTTTACTCTAGATGTACAACTAATGTTTACATCCACATAATAAAATGAAGAGTGTAAGGCTATTATTTTTTCTCCATAATTATGATTATTTTTTTGTGGGATGGAAGGAAGCATGAAATGTGTCGTTGGAATATCAAAGGGTAAAGGTTAAATCTTTGATGTATGTCACAAGCATGCTCTTACAGTCCAAACAATGGTGTAGTGTCATTTGGTCATAGTGGACGGCCAAAGTCATTTTCTGAATCACTTCTTGCTGATGTGGGATTAGTCTAATCTGCTCGATCAAGAGAGTGAAATTAAGGTGCTCATCTTAATCCTTTCTAAGAAATTGATTTTTTCTTCGTCTTCGTTGTGCATTTTTCGAAAAAAGTACCAAGCAATTGGGGGCAATATTTCATCAAGCCTACCTATATCCATAGAATTTACTCTGTGCTATAAATAGAACTACGATAAACATGAATGAGCCTCGCCAAAAGGAAAAATTGCAAAAATAACAGATGCCAATAATTGTTCTGTTATAGTGTGAGATCTGATGGAGGGAAGTTTTGTCATGTAAAGTGACTTAATCTAATCATGCAATGGATGCAATGGTAGTTGTACCTGGGAGCAGGAGCACAACCACCTTTTCTTGTACTGAAGATAATGTGTGGGGTGAAGGATGGGCCTATGATGCTATGTTTTACAGAAGAGTGTTTCCATCACAATGGTTGAAATTTTTATTCACAAGTTTATAGCAGATTTTGCCCGATTACGTGACGAATGTATTGGATGTTAAGGGTTCATACATAAAATTGCATGTATGGTTGAATTTGTATAGGAATCTACATTGGGTGGTTGAACTTGTACAGAAAACTACATTGGATGGTTCAATTTGTACAGAAAGTTACTATTGACATGAGTGGTCGAATTCATATAGCAAATAACATTGGTGGTTGAATATGTATAGTTAACTACATGGGTGGTTGAATTTGTACAGAAAACTACATGGGTGCATGGTTGAACCTGTGCATAAGACTACATAGGTGATTGAAGTCATACAGAAATCTACATTGGGTGGCTGAATTTGTACTGAAGACTGTATGGTTGCATGGTTGACCTTGTACAGAGAAGTACAAAGGTGGTTGAAAATCCAGACTTAATGTGGAAATCTTTCTTCCTACATTTTGTGTTTGGCGAGTGCGGTAGGCTGCAGTATGACTGTTGCAGCACGGTCTTTACTTTTAAATATCGTACATCTGGAAAGGAGTGTAGCACATATTATTCTTTTAAATTTATATCGTATTATATAACACTATAACAACAGTAATTTGTATATCTTTCTCAATTTCCTGTATACGTGGTGTGTTTTTTATAATTTTTTTTTATAATTTTGCAATTCACATTTAAAAGAACCAAATTTTGAAAATATTATGATTGTTCTATTCCTCACAGACAAACTCTTAAAGAAGCCTCATAAACTGAGTAAGATGAAGTATGTTTTACTTTTGCAAAAATACCTGCTTGCTAAAAAAAACTGCAATTTCATCCCAAGAAAATTGCTTTGCTACAAAAGTATCATGTTTAATAAGGAAAGATGTCAAAGTCGCTACAGGTAAAACCGGTTCCATTTTTACTTTTCCTCTGTCCTGATAAAGGCTACTGTGTGACTTCATGGAGTAGAGGGTGCCGGGTTCAAGCCCATTATCAGAGTCTGAAACTAGGACCTGACGTTTAACATGTTAACAGTAGCTTTGTAGCTGTTATCTTAGATAGTTACCCATAGAGACTTAAATTGAGGAGGTGCGAGGCTCAAGCCCATTATCAGAGTCTGAAACTAGGACCTGATGTTTAACATGTTAACAGTAGTTAGCTTTGTAGCTGTTATCTTAGATAATTACCAATAGAGTCTTCAATTGAGGAGGTGCAGGGTTCAAGCCCATAATCAGAGTCTGAAACTAGGACCTGATGTTTAACATGTTAACAGTAGTTAGCTTTCTAGCTGTTATCTTAGATAATTACCAATAGAGTCTTCAATTGAGGAGGTGCAGAGTTCAAGCCCATTATCAGAGTCTGAAACTAGGACCTGATGTTAAACATGTTAACAGTAGTTAGCTTTGTAGCTGTTATCTTAGATAATTACCAATAGAGTCTTCAATTGGGGAGGTGCAGGGTTCAAGCCCATAATCAGAGTCTGAAACTAGGACCTGATGTTTAACATGTTAACAGTAGCTTTGTAGCTGTTATCTTAGATAGTTACCCATAGAGGCTTAAATTGAGGAGGTGCGAGGCTCAAGCCCATTATCAGAGTCTGAAACTAGGACCTGATGTTTAACATGTTAACAGTAGTTAGCTTTGTAGCTGTTATGTTAGATATTTACCCATAGAGACTTAAATTGAGGAGGTGCGGGGTTCAAGCCCATTATCAGAGTCTGAAACTAGGACCTGATGTTTAACATGTTAACAGTAGCTTTGTAGCTGTTATCTTAGATAGTTACCCATAGAGACCTAAATTGAGGAGGTGTGGGGTTCAAGCCCATTATCAGAGTCTGAAACTAGGACCTGATGTTTAACATGTTAACAGTAGCTTTGTAGCTGTTATCTTAGATAGTTACCCATAGAGGCTTAAATTGAGGAGGTGTGGGGTTCAAGCCCATTATCAGAGTCTGCAACTAGGACCTGATGTTTAACATGTTAACAGTAGTAGCTTTGTAGCTGTTATCTTAGATAGTTACCCATAGAGACTTAAATTCCTATATTATAAGCATCTGTTAACATGATAGTTAAATAAAAGTTAATTTAGTATAAATAGTAGCAGTTGTTACTGTATGTGGTAGTAGTAGTAGTAGTAAGCCACTAGAGTGGTGAGTGGCTTTACTAACTGTTAGTATCGTAATATTTAATCATGCACAGAGCTGGTATACTTTACCTCATATCAAATTACTTGGAAGTGTCAATTTGTAGTTTTATTTATCAAAAGTTCACTCTATCCATCCATTTACTGTTTAAGTGTCTTGCGTTGCCATAGAGACCAGATTCCGTGTATGAAGAACGTCAACTCAGGACTCTGAATATCATGAAATCATTAATCTGCTTTTCTTATGACGTTGACTCAAGCAGGATTGTCGCCCTCTGTGCTTGCTGTAATTTGCAAACATTCCTGTGACATACTATAGACCACTTCTCATTCAGTCAATAACTGTAAATTGCCCCAGAAAGACTTTATTTCATACATTATCTTTCAACATCATCTCTTGCCTCATAATTGCTCTAATTTTTTTCAAACTGATTTTAGTCGAAGTACAGTACATGTATGCATCAAGCAAGGAAAGAAAACCATATTTTGGTCTAGAAGAGTATGAAAAGTTATTTCAAAGTCCAGTTGGGAATTCCTTTGTTACCCCCCCCCCCCTATCCCTTGGACCCTTCCCCCTCCCCTAATAACATTGCTGATACATTAAATGACCTTTCAGGAAATTTACTGCAATAAATCAAACCTGTTTTATTTCCTGTTGTGCAATATGTGAATGAGTGCAATTAATGCACCTCAATCATAACTATTGTACAGTATATTACATTGTAATATCACACACATTGAAGAATCTAAATTATATCTGTAATTCTGCATCTATATATTCAATTTCATTTCATAACATCCCTTATATCTCTCTTTGAGCAAAATTAGAAAGCAAATCATGCTCAAGGACAGCCACTCATTCTTTCAGCTAGTTTTGATTGTCATCTCATATAAATGATTTTATGAATGAGATTATGCCAGACAGTATTGATTAAAATTACAGTCGTAGCTTGGGCTGCATCTTTCCCATTGTATGGAAAGGAATGTCAGACGGATATGGACCAGACCAAACTGTCTGAAGACAGTAATGGCAAATTGCCTTAGTTTAAACCCCTCTGCATCAGACTAGGGTTGGCTGAGTTTAGACCGCTCTGCATCAGACTAGGGTTGACTGAGGTTAAACCCCTTTGCATCAGACTAGGGGTTGACTGTAATGGGTCACAGTAAATATTCTCTTCATGTTTGCTTCCATATTTTGCCCATCTTATGTAGTAAGCAACAGTTCATATTTGCCAATGGGAATGTAAGTCAGGTAGTCTTGATCAGATTTTCACAAGATTACTTTATTTCGTAAGGCAAGCATGTAGATGCGGTCGTAATGGGTAATTGCCGGTTTTGGTATGTTCTGTTGATGGTCTAAAACCCTGCGTCATGGTTTTCACACGGTTCTAATTTTAGTACCGGGTGACTGTCGATGGGATTTACGGGGACCGATTGCTGTAATTTATGACCATTCTACATGTAAACGTAATCAAAATCTGTAGATTGTGAAATCAAAGTTATTGCATGAATTTCCTCCCGGTGACAATCTAGTTAAATAATGAAGGTCCCAAGTGAATGAATCATTGATAGATAATTCATAAAACAATTCTGAAATATTCTGTGATATGATATGAAAAGAAACTGGAAATGAACAGTGCAAAGTGTATGCATCGTTCACTTAATAGTTTCAGAAACTTTTAATGCTTTTAGAAAGATTAGGCTTTGTCAAGTGTCAGTCATTGTCTGAGAACAGAATGGTTATGTCCGTCTAGCTTAATTGGTCAGTCCGTTTGACCATCCACGTAATGGTGAGTAATCAACAAAAATTTAAAAATCTCATGAGTTAAGTTCATTTCCTTTACCGCTCAAAAATATGCTCCTTTTTTTTTTTAAGTCAATCTTTATAAAAGTGTTCATTTTTTAATAAAAGTTGCATGACCTAAAGATTTTTAAAATTCAGTTTATATATTTGTGCATTTTGAAGTGAACTCATCCCGTGTTTAGCATCGTGGACATGAATATAACCGTCTTTAATTTTGATGGTATTTAGTACCAGTTTTGCACGAGTTATTTTTTATTTTTATTGATCTATTATTGTCATTTTCAAATTCTCTTTCAGGCAAGCTCTTACAGCCAGATTTGGGTAATATGTTTATTCTAGTTACAATCCAATCCTTGATTTCTTGTCCATGGTTAACATTCTCAGAAACCACCCTCTTTGTGACATTTCTTCTTCATTTTAACTTTTTCTGCCTTTTTTTTTTTTTTCGTGTCCATACTTTTGTCTGCCAGGCCTCTTCCACTAAATTTTCCCTTCCTCTAAGACCATCTTGAATTCTTCCTGCTCGTGAAATGTTGATCGTCCAGTCTTAACCGTCTGCCTCTGGAATGCCACCCATCATTCGTGTAATTGTCAAAAGATTTGTAATACCCTTCTCCATTGATGTGCAAGATATCCCTTATATCACACTAAACGTCGATATATAGATGACAACGTACTAACAATACTTTATACAGTAGCGTAGAAGTGGCTGGTCTTGTTGCACTTACAGAGATGCTGGTATGAAGGTTGGGCTTTGCTGTGATGCCAGGTGGTACATGAATGCATGTAGTGTACTTAAATTGCTATGTTGCCTTGAAAACGTGACAAAAATATGGGTTTCTTAAATGTGCTTATCAAATGCGTACTATCATAAGTTAGTGATATCTCTGACTCAAAGGTATTTATGGTAAATTTGCATGACTCCCCCCCCCCCCCAAACTACCCCTTAATTTGCTTAATACTGTGATCCACAGACGTATATTCAGTATGTTGCTGGAATGATGTAGAGACTGACTGTAGTTGCTGTAATTGAAAGTCAAAATTATAACAACTTTTTTCGAACACGATTTTAATCCACATAGCCTCAAAGAAAAATGGCTGAAATTTTTTACAGTTCGAGAAGGTAAACATCAATCTTAAAACTTGTGAGGCACCCATTTACAATACATTCAGTGAAATTGAATGCATGTGCAAAGTTAGGGGAAGAAATTTTCCTTACTTTCGACTGTGTTGACTCGAAGAGCTTTACCAGTCTTAAATCTATCTTATTCTGACTCAAAGCAGATCAGTGAAATCACGTAGTTGAAGGATTAAGCTTAACCATAGAGCAAAATCAAAGAGATCATCATTACCTTTGACCTTCAAAAGAACATTTATTTCTAGTATTTTATAGTATGACAAAAATTTCAAATGTTTGCAAGCTTTTACACACATAGCACATATAGCAAGCGGGTGCCTCAAGGGAGGGGAAATAGGGAGTTTCTACTTATATATATCCTAACAATGTCCATGCAAGTAGTTGGAAATTAAGGATGTGCATTTATTCAAACATATTGGGCAATTTATGTCGGACTATTCTGTAGGTACACATGGATGGTATATAGTCCTAGATGCAAGTGATTGGACACAGCCTTTAGAATGGGACGGGGGTTGGCTGGTTGGTGTCGGTGCTATTTATACAGGTGTCATTTATTACACTCAACCAAGTAGATGTGTGATGATATTGACATGGCAAAGATTGGACATTGTCTATATAGGAAACAGTTTATAGCATTATATAGTTAATACCAACATATGTTAGACTAAGTAAATGGATCGTTTATTCTTGTCAGAGACTTGGTGTATGGGTGGTGTATATAGTCCTGTCAGTAGATGGGTGGTGAATGCAGTCCTGGCAAAGATTGGACATACCCTAGATAATGAACAGTGTATGGCACTATATAGTATCAACATTACTAGACTAAGTAAAAGGATGGTATATTCTTGTCAGAGACTTGGTGTATGGGTGGTGTATATTGTCCTGTCAATGATCCAGACAGTGCCTGGATGGGCATACAATGCACGGTGCCAGGAAGGTGCTAGAAAATTGATACATTATTGTTAGACCCGCAAAATAGGATGGGCAGAGGGAATGTGTGTAATGTTCTATAGTATAAATAGTATGCTAGTCTTGATGAAGTATGTAGTGAAGATGCACAGTAATACCCAGCATGCATTACGGTACCTCGTTGTAGTGGAAGGCTAAGCAAAGCAAAAATGTCTGCAATTTTTAAATCTGCACCGTTACATTCAACTACTACAGGATAAATACTGTCCAGTAAAAGATAAAGATATTGCATGCATTAGGACTCTAAAGAGCTTTACCTTCAGGAAGAGAAATCCCATTCCACTTATGACATTACAATCCAGTGTGAATACAAAGAGTTGATAGCATGTTACAGTTCTCTATATATAACCAAATGAATATAGTTTGTTACTGTATCAGACTAATACAAGAATAACTATCTGGTCTAATATCCATCAGAAACGTAATATTTACAATTTAAAGCTTTTTATCGAATAGGAATAACAAACAATCATATTCAAAGCCTGGTCTCTTTCTGGCAATAACAAGGTTTCAATATAAAGGTTTTCTCACAGTTACCTTCTCAGCTACTATATTCTTTCTATGTCAATGTTCAAGGTTACCTGGTAAAAACAGGCCTTGCCTATTTCTTGGTTTTATTACTCCTTGTAGTTTTCTTTTAGTGCCTTGATCTCTTCACTGATATCATCCATTTTTATTAAAGCTTCTCTGTAAAAGACTTTAAAATTCACTTCATGTTCTACTTGAAAAGTCTGTAGTTTTACTATTGGTCTGCCTGCCTGTGCATTGTTTTTGCCTATTTTAATATTATTGCCATGATGTGTCTGTCCTTTCTTAATCCGGGTACCTAAATGGTTTTTACTATAGAAGCAAGCCATGCACATGTCTAGGCATTGTGGGTGGGTTCATTGTGAAATTCAAAGAAGGTTGATGAATTACGTATTCACGTATCAAGCAACAGCAGAGTGAGGGATTATCATCATTATCATCATTTAAATTTCTTCATAATACTGTAAATCATTCATCAGTTCTGCCAAACATACTTTAAGTTTTGAAGCCTGTCAGTGCCATGTCAGCTACGTACGTACATACATCAGCTAGTAGGTTATGATTCCAAATGTATCAAATTTCAAGGAGATATAAGCTAATAAAAGAAATTAAAGTGTCTTTATTAAACGTGTTTACCGTGATGATATCACAGACCATCAGCTCTCATCCAGGAATATGCAATGGCTCATCTGCACCAAAAATATTTTCATTCAAAAACTACTGTTTTATTAGAGTTGTGAACAATATAGTTTTAAAGGAGCCTATTCATGACACAGTATGATATTCAATGTAGCAGACAGCCAGTGTACATGTAAACATTTTACATTCCCATGTGATGTATTCAATTTTTTCATTATTTCAAGTTTTGTCATGGGAGTAACATACATCTGTAAGTCTTGCTGAATGCAGATTGGTTAATTTTTGCAAAGTTGTCACAGTGGCCGACGACAGGAAGATTAATTTTCTGTCCAGTCCTGGAGGAGGCTAAACCATTCCAGTTCTCTAACTACAGACTATATTTACTGGCTAAATTCCAACATTTGTCAGTAGGAAAAAAACAATGGTATTTTTCTGCGGGTATAGACACATGCTGCTTTTGTATTAATTTCATGGAAAATGCCAGAGAGAATATTGATCTTAGCAAGTAGATGTTTTTTTTTTTGCATGTGGGCTAAATTTTTTGAAATTCTCTGTTTGTCTTTTACCGAGTAAATCCCCTGCAAAATGGAAAGCTAACGACAATTTAATGACAAGAAGAACACCTCTGTTTGTCAACATGTCTTCCTTGGACATTCTTTTTTTTTAGTAGTGATCACTTTCATTTCATGAGCTATTTTAATGCATATTTGCACAAGCTTCCTTGTTTGTGTTTCACAAGTTGTCAAAGTAAATCATCGTAGTGCTCTCATCGGAACCTTGCACACGTATTTTACCATGGAAACTTTGGAAGATAGAGATTGTCAGTACAGTATGGTTACTAGTTACAAGTTAATATTTCCTAAGCTGACAGTTATGAAACTGTAGCCATTTTGTCAACATGTCTACCAGTTTTCGTATCACAAAGTACCGTATATAACCCTTCAAAGATTTAGTGAAAGTGAACAATGGTGTTTGCCTGGTGTTTCTGACCCTTGTTCGGGTAAATTAATCAGACCAATAAATGTTTGAAATGGGATAAAATGCTCTGCTGCATTGTGGCAGTAAAATGGCTGTTGACATTTTTCCACCAGTGACCAATAATATGACTGTCTAGCATATTCTATGGGAGCTCTGTTGACCTTTTCCAAATTATAGGCTCTTTTGAAGGTTGTAATGCTAATTGTATAGTCATTACACTCCTTGGGATGTTAAATCACCATGAGTTGAGAAAGTGGCATCCATATTTTGTCCTTCACTTGTCAAAGCAACATTTTGTGTTCGCTTGTCAACACTGTCATCCAAACTTTTTAGTGTTACTCAACGGTAGGTAAAGTCCTGTTACATTAGTTTATCATCTACTGGCACCCTTTGACATGATTTCATCCAGTAGACATTTAGTTTCCTGTAGTCATTAAGGGTGTCATCCAATGCACCACATTTCAACACCAAATATTCCTTTTAACATTTAAATGTAATTCTGCTGTTTTTTTACTGATTTAGGGTACAAATTGTGAGTACCAATTCTCTCTAAAGATGTAAGAGCACCTCACCTAAAAGTAATCTTCATTTATGTTCATTTATGAGTATACAGCAAGTTGTTAACCATTGAGAGTAAACAATCTTCATTGTGTATGGCATATTGTGTCCCGGCTTTTTATTACCCTTCATTATGGACAGTGTCAGTGAAACAATGGTGTCTCCCTTCTTCCTACAGTATTTAATAGTATACTATAATAAAAAAGACTGTTTTACCAGCATATTTGGTGTATTTAGGATTATTTAAGGTGACCAGGGGTCCCCCAGTCTCCAGATGTCATTGCCTGTCCCCACATTACAGTGTCCTTCGAATTGTCCCCAGATTGTTAATTCTGATCAATTCCCAAGTATAAAAAGGCCCAAAATAAGGTAAATGTGATAGAAGAAGTGGATGTTTCTAGAGCATGTTGTACTGGGTATTCGACCATCATTCTTGAAACATAGCACCACCGAACATTGAGATTTCAAAATTCTACTCAGACCGCAAAAACGTATAGCATCGATAACTACCCCTTGATGATACGCATGGGGTCGGTGGACATCAGTATCATGGAATCAGAGAATTTCTGAAGCAAATATGGGTCTCCTCAGGTTTGTTTCAGCTATAAACTTACTGCACTTAGCCCACAATAGCTGCCTGCTCCATGCTGTACAGTAAATTCAATTTCACGTTGGTTAGAAGAATTGGCACAAGTTCTCAATACAATTTCTTTACACTCTGTCAGGATTGAGTATTACATGGGTTCTGACACTACTACTGTACCGGTGCCTCAGTTCGGCATATTCACATGTTATTCTAACTGATCTCTCCGCAGGCTTGGACAGGGACTCGATTGAGACCAAGAAGGCAAAGAAGAAGAAAAAGAAGAAGAAGAAACATAAAGAGAAAGATAAAGTCAAAGTAAAGAATGATGAAAAGGCAGCAAAGAAATGAGAATAGTAGAAAGATAAAAATGAAGATAGTAGCAATGATTGTTCAGATTCTGGATCCGAGCTATAAACTACTCCGTTACCCCGTCGTGGTTCGAAAGTAAACGACATCGTCATGACGATCACTATCTCGGCAGTTGACGACACGGTGTGGTAGATGATGTAACTCTTGTCGCCAGATGTAGTGGGGTGACTGCCCGAGTTTATAGCAGGTTTATAATACTGCCCAATGATTTTGTACAGGTGTTGTTGTTGTTTTGTTTTTTCATTTCTTATCACAAATCTCATATGGGTGTATTTCTTCATGTATTAGCTCAGGGTTCAGCTTTGGCCATGCATTGATATGTTAATATCCATCTCCATGGCGACAATTTGAGATCCAAATGTTTGGGCCTTTTGTCAGAATAAGACCGTGCTTGAGAAGATCAGCCCATACATGTGTACAGTGTGCAGCCCTGTAATGATGTAGATTCAATGTCAAAGGTCACTTCCGCCAATTTGGAAGTCTGGCAATTGTGACATAGCAGGAATGGTCTGAATCCGTACGTAATATTCTTCTTTGATGTGTCCATCAAGTTTTCTGTTGAATTGTATTAACTTGGCTGAGAAAGTAGCCAATTATCATTGATGGCAGTATATTAGCAAACAGTTTGGTGCAGAGGTTGTCGGAGGAAATGAAATTCTCTGCCTGTGATGAAAGTTTTAGCCCATGCTTTTTGAAGATACTCTACTATTTATAACCTAAATGATTTATTTTATTTTTTTGTCTTAATATGGTTGGTGGTGGGGATTGAGGGCAACCTGTCCTATCCACACCATTTTTGAAGGCAGTGAAAGTGTCTTAGATATTATTAAAATGTGAATGCTCCCTGAACTAGGAGGGCAGTCTTCATTACTTTATTCATTCTTACTGCAGTTTAAATAGAAGTATATTATAATGTTCCTGCTAAATATTCTCTATGTAGACTGTACAATACAATAATCCCAGTATGTACTCTAGGAGGCCTGCTACTGTATTTCAGATCAATCCCGCATCACAAATTCAGATCTTTCAAGTTCCAGTGATTAATGATGTCCGTTATACAACAAGGTTTTTTTTGGGAGGGATGAATTTGTTCTTGTACATCTAATGTTTCGTTGTCAATATACAATTTATAAATTATATTTAACGCCAAGAATTTGATAAAAAAACGCATTTGTAAATGTCACTATTAATATTTAAAAGTATATTTAGATAATATATCTGCAGTTATTTTTTGCTTCTTTCTTTTGAATCCTGTTATTAACAAACATAGTAAAACAAGGTTTAGTTGGGACTGGCATAGTTTAGTGTGCTGTAGTATAAGTTATCACTTATTGCTCCCAAATGTTTTAAAATCCAAGAATGACAAATCTGACATTGAGCAGTGTTTAGATTGGAAAATATTTAATTTTACAGTTAGTCTAATTACTCGATGGTAGCAGTTAAAACGCTTGTTGAAATTTGAGCAGGTGGTGACCATTTTGTGATCTTCAAGCATATTTGGGGTGCACTACTGATAACCTTTCAGTTATTTGTCAGTCTCAGTTTCAAGCTTCTAATGCGGTCCTAAGATCTTTCCGTGCAGACAGACCGAGCTGGCTGGTTGTCTTGTCTTTTGTTGTCTATATCCATATTTTTGTTATTAGCCACGACTCATATTTTGCATCTTAGAAATATATTTTGCAATGAAACCTTGGAAGATGATGTTTTACATTATACTTAATACAGAAAGGTATTTTGGCCAGTAAAATTGATATAATATTTCCCAGTTATAGTTTATTTTTTTTTTTTTGCTGTTTAAAGAATGGAATGCAGTTTGATATATAGAGTCACAGAGCTGTATAGGGGATGTGAAAAAGGAGTTTTATTTTATCCTAGAAATGTACCTAACATAGTTTTCATAAATACCTAAACACCCCTACCCCCCCCCCACCCCCATTGCCTCTCACTTCCCTATGCCTCAACCCTATTCTTATTGCACATAATATCCTTCTTATACAACCTCTGATGAAGACTTCTTTTGCTAGAGGTAATTATGCTAGTCGGTGCTAATTTTTAATATTCATGTAACATTAATACCGTAATTTTTGTTACTGTTTTGTGTCGTTTTTATTTCTGTATTATGTTTTAAATACCCATGCAAATGTTTACCAAGTATTCAACTGGTGAGAACATTAATTTTGTTAATGTTTAGATCAGATTAGCCAAACAACGTAACAAACACATTTTGGTTGAGATAATTTTTACACTATAAAGTATCATCCTGAGCAAGCACTTATTTTTTCTCAAGTGGATATTTTTCTTCTTTTTTTTTTGACTATGCATTCTAATTTTGCTTAAAACCTTAAGGAGACACAAGCCAAACCATCATGATTGGTTTATGTGATAAAGATAACTTCAGTCCTATCCAACTTTTTCCCAAAACAGATAAGAAAATCTGATTCCATTTGGTTCTGTGAAAATGACTGATTTAATGTTTCTTCACACATAAGGTTGAAGACTTGATCAAGTATAAATATGACGTCGTTGAGCCACGTGATTGCTTCATTGTGTTAAGTTTGTTTCTTATTATGATCATGTTTTTAATTTCTGTAATTCAGATGGCTTTGCGATCGCTGAATCTAAACTATCAAAGCCCTGAACATAACATATCAGTGTTAGTATTTTCTTCAGTCGAAAATATGAAAGGAAAAGGTTCCAGACCCTAGGTGGCACTGGGGCTTATAAACTTGGATCATATCTCCCAGGTGAAGCAAGATTTTTATTAGGGGGCAGGGAGGGGGTGAGTGTTGAATATGGGTGGATATGTGTCTCCTTTAATACCTCTCAAAAATAAATGTGGTGCCTTAAATCCAATTACGAACTTGGTAAGTTTATTTAAGTATCAAAAGCTTTAAGTTGACACCAATGAATAACATTTTATTCCTTTGCTTGAAACATTCTGATATATATGTATTAAAGTTGGCATTTGCAGCAGTTCTCATGTTACACATATCTATAATTATGTAATCCATTATTAATGTGATGAGATTTGTGTCTTAGTTCATCTATATCTACGTATTCCATGATTCAAGCAAAGCATTTTGGACTTTGCTAGTTTTGTAATTCTTCCATTTGACATGAGAATTAATTTATAGTAAAGTTTTTCATGTGTTAGTGTTTACATTATAGGATGTTCATTTGTGATGGTGATTTCAAGAGAAATAGGCATAATTTTATGAATAATGAAAATAACCAAATTCAAAATGACCAAAGTACAATATTTCTCAGTGGAAAGGAAAATGGGCAAGTAAAAGCTTGTCAACATTGGTCCTTCATACTGTAAGTCCTTGGCTAAAAGGTTTGGTCTTGTCATAATATTCTTCTGTTAGTTTTGATAGCATTCATTCCTCACTTTCAAATTAGTTAACACACTGAAAAAGTTGGAAAAAAAACAGCAACAAACACACATTGAATAAACTTGGCTAGTGGCAATCGACATGTTGCCAGTTGCAAAACAGACAGTTGAGAGACATCTGTCTTAACCTGCTCTGACAATATGGCAAATGCCTCTATAGCAACAGAAATAACAGTTTCTCAGTGCATTTATTACCTGTTGCCCCAACCTGGTCATGAATGTGTGGCCCTTCTTGTCTACTCCCAATCTCTGAATTGATGGGTGACTATAATAGTTGCTTGTAACCTTTGGACATGCGCATTCCTGAACAGACTAAGGACATGTCACTCTTGCTATCTCATTTTTGTATCACTTTTTTTTTCTTTTAACAGTATTCTGCATCCTCTTCCCAAAATTGGTTTTAAAATGAAAAACAACATGATGGACAGATTCTGTTTCAAAGTCATCCTTTCATGGTAATTGTCATGCTGCGATTTTTGCCACTAAAATTGTTTATACTTATACCCCACCAGACAGCTAAAACCATGGTGGGTGTTTAAAACTAAAAACAATTATACCACCAAACCTTCTGTGCCCATGATGTTTATATACCGTTTATCTGATATTATGAATGTGAGTTTTGACTGCCATCTATGAAATAAACAATTTTTGAGTTATGGATTGGTGTAATTTTTATGGTATTGTACAAGGTTTCAGGAGGAACAGGTGGGGGGGAGGGAGGGGGGATGATGAGAAAATAATAGCATATAGTACCTTGCTTAAGCTTGGTACTGGCAATGCTTATATTGAAGTGGGTTTCATTAGCTGTATGTACTACCCCACCTAATATCCCTAGATAATATATTAGGTGCTATTCGTATCAAAGTGTGTTTAGACATGTCGAGGTTATTTATGAATTAAAAACAAGTGTAATTGCAATTAAGTGAAATTGTTTTTATAGTTAACATTACGATTATTCTACTAATTCTACGAATAAATCTTAACTCTATAAGCAAGAATGTTTATGACTTGTGCATATATATTCAGTTTATTGCGATAAATGTATACTTTTTTTTTTTATGAATTATGCAATTTTCATCTACTGCAAGTACTATTTGTAACAATTTAGATTCTTTTTGCCCCCAATTTCTTATCGTCGCTTTCCTGTGAGTTCAGCTGAGCTGAAACAAAGTTATGAATTTCTAAACAAAGTAGTGTTGTTTCTTGTTTCTTTAAAGGTTTTCAGTTGTTTGTATCATTGTGTGTTTGATAACGAGCTTCACGATCCTTTCCCCGGTCATTTGGCAGCTGTGTAACGATCGAAATGGGGGCCTGGTTTTCACAGATTAAATTGGGGGCCTTTTGTTCAAGAATTAAATTGGGGGCGTAGTGTTCAAGGATTAAATTGGGGCCTACTGTTCAAGGATTAAATGGGGCCCATAACGTGAGCAGAGGGAGTAACCCTAGTCGACGAGCCCAAGGTTTATTTTTCTTACGATAAGCTCATTTTTATTGAAGATAGTCTAGATAATAGTGTCAGCCAACTATTACCTAGCTTCAACATTAGAATCAATCATACATGTGAATATTTATAAGGCAGTTAAAAATCAATAAAGAATTGCTGTGATGGCATCATTCACTCTGCTTTTGCTAGATACATGCACAAAATATCACCAGATTTTGAAAAATAACAAAATGCTATGAGGATGTAGTTTAGACCCTAAAGTTGCAGACAATTATTTTTTAGCATCTTTTTGAATAAAAAAATGGAACCAGAAATTCCCTTTAAGTTGGTGAAGAAAGCTGGGAAGAAATCTTTGTTCAGTTATTATTATTATTATTATTTAGAACACTGTTGTGGATTAATGAGGCTGCCTAGTACCAAACAAAACATGCTACTTCTTGGTGAGTGGTAGACTGGGCTCACGGAATATTAATACAGTATCATACATCTGTTCTAAACCATCTAAACCATCTGTTCTAAAAATAAAAATAACTACAAGTAAAAGAACCACAACAGAAGCAATGCTTTTCTATGTGTTTTAATTATTTAAAATAACAACTGTACAAACTACAAAGAATATACAACTTTTTCTTCACACTAAAGCTACTAGAACCAAATCTGGCTGGAATAATCATTTTCAAGGTGTAATCAAATCAAGGTCATGCAACATAAACATTGCCAAATTTGTTTGGTGGAGCAGGCATGAAATCACTGATGACATCGACAGCACAAAATAAGTTAATCTTTAAAACGGCTACAATACCACTCACTCCTGTACAGAAACTTCTCTTCAAATTCTGGCATAGTGCCCTCTTTATCATTTCGACCTTGAAGACCAAAGATAAACTATGCGTTGAAGGACCTCTAACCTTAGACAACTCTATTTTACAGTCTGAGGAAAAGTAGAGAAAAAGACTCAATACAAAGACAACTGCCAAACATGATCTAGTACAAAAGCCTACTTATATCCAAGGCTAAGTTTTACCACCAAAAAGTCGCTTAATTAACATTTTCGTCCCGACTTGTCTCCAAATTTTAAATTACAGAAACCATAGGCACTAATCTGCTTCACAAAGTGGTGTTGTTAGCAAAGTAAACTTTGCACAATTGTAGGCAAGCAGGTATACTATAGTGTCAGTCGCACCATTCTTTCGACTGAGCATTTACTTGTGATGATATATTGTGCTCTCTGCCCAAAACGGTCTGAAAATGAAATGATGTGATAATTTCATTCTGTCTATTCGACTGGATGGGACAGACATCTTAGATATCATTTACAAAAAAGAAACTGTTGATTCCCCTTACACCACCCACCCATCCAGCCTTCACAATTCTTTCTTTGTGAGGACACATCTAAGGTTTTGTCCAGTTGTTTGTATTTCTAACAACTTGCATTGAATCAGGTCATTACTTTCAGCACACTTTGCCCCTCATCACACTCATACCAACCCAACCCCTCCCTTTCCCATACATTTCAGTATTCCTATGGCCTCAGTTATGAGCCAATGCTTCTTCTTGACGTGTTAAGTGTACATAGAGTCTCGTATCTTACATTGGCCACCATCACAGAATGTAACTTGGCTCACATATCATAATCCCTTTTAATAGTAACAATAAATTAGCATATGTTAATGAGCACGTTGACTAGGTAATTCCTGCCTCTACTGCTGACATGAATGAAGTATATGTTAATGAGCATGTTAACTAACTAATAGCTGCCTCTCCTGCTCATAGGATGATATTTGCACCTTTCAGTAGTCATAGCAGTCCCTGTAGCCACATCTTATAATTGCTATTAGCTTCAAGAAGAAGGCAGACCAGAACCTTGTTCAGATAAAGCATTCCGTAAACTCTGTGTTCGTTCAGCGTCGATGATCTCCATCTCTCGTACTTTCTAGAAGACAAATACAGAAATAACTGTTGCGGGATCAAATAGAGCAATTAAACAGGGACCAAGAAAAGAGGAATGTATTGATACCACCTTAAAGGGAGTGAAGACTCGCGCAAAAAGAAACGTCTCATGCCGGTAATCTGACCTAGTTTCGAATGAGGTGTAACAGAAGTGTTAGACACCGCCATCGATCCCAGAAAATTCGCACACAGCTTGCTACCTTCGGTAATTAGACACTAGTGTACAGTCAGTACATACAGCTGTGGTCAATATCCACAGCACAGTGTACAAACGATACAGCGATGGACATCTCAGGTCCAGCTAAAGATAACAAGGTATCACGTTTCATTGCTATCTGCATTTTGTAGCGACAAGCAGAAAACTTCGCTTGCAAGCAACGGAAAGTTAACTTTTTCAGAGCACGGCACGCGGTTTGGGGCGAGTCTTCAATGCCTTTAATAGCTTGTTCTATTTTATGGGGGTAACGTTAATACAGAATCTATCATATTCTGAGTGCATTGTGATGTCACCTGTGTTCATGTCATATATTTACAACACACATCAAACTTTGCTCTTCCTTGTTTTTACACTGATGCAAATAGGAAGCCTCCAAAACTGGAATCACTTTGTCGATTTCATGTAGTCACTGTACTATTATTACTTCATCAGGGCATTGGAAAATTGCCAGAAGTCCGGTTTTGGACAGGTAGATTAATACGAAAGGGGTAAATTCCTTGTTTATACGGCCTGCAAACAATTTTTTTATAACGTCCAGATGAGATACTAACCTGTGATATTTCTGTTGAAACAATTGGCATATATTCCTTTTCTCTGCCTAATGCTTTCATATCTTCCAAAAATTCAGCACGCTCTCGGATTTCTTGTTCCACTGAAAGACAAAAAGTTGGATGTTATAAAACCACATAGAGGAGCTGGTAGAAAGTATGTACACAGGTCAACTTAATTTTTCAGTGTTATTACTTGGAAAAAATTCATTAACTTTTACTGTAATGATAACCTACAAAAGTAGTTGGTTTTAAGCCAGCAACACACTGCACCACTGAACACAGCCCGACTCAACTGTCGCAATGTCAAGCAGCTGACTAATATTTAGATACGTAAATTCAACTTTTTTACTATATGTTTTATTATTATTTTATTACATTTTTAACCACAAACGAATTTGTACCAAAACTGCTAAGCAAGGAGAAACAAACAACCATAGCTCACACAGTTTTCATTAGGCCTTCGCCAACCAGTTGAGAGAGTTTTTTGCATGGTATCAACAACAGCACTTAATAAACACATGTGACATGTGTCAGGGACAAATATTTTTTATTGAGAGCTAAATATCACATTCCTGCATATATAAGAAATGTTTTAGGATAGCATGAAGAATAATTGAATGACAAACAACCACAGTTGCCATTAACCATGTTTGTAGCAATAAAGGTAATTGATGCATCAAACTCTTTTAATAAATCGAAAGCTGATAGACTAGTGATTCCTTGCCAAACGTTATATGTGAAATTTTTGTTAGACATTGATGATCAATTTTGTGATCATTGGACAACCTTTAATAATCAGCCCAACTTAAATCCACCCAGTTATGTTAAAAAAAACTACAGTAATGTGCATAAATTGATCTTGAGCGAACTAAGGGAAAGGAGTAAACCCACACTCTTTTGCTCAACAATGACTAAAAAATATCAATTAAATCAATTGAAAGCTTACATTCTTCAAATCTGTCCACCTCAGGCTCAGGGGTTGGTTCTCTCATAAGGGCAGCTTTTTGCTCTGGAGTGATTTCTGGTAAATCTTTACCAAATGCCATGATGTTCTGTAACCTCTGTTTATCCTTTTCCTTCGATTCTGGATTTGAGACAGAAATAAGAGAGTGGGAAACTTTCCACAAATATTGCAAATAATGAAGAAATCTTTAACACTCATTCTACCTAATAAATGTATGAAATTTTCCAAAAAAAAATTTAAAAAAATATGGATTCTACCAACACTGGAAGAAACCTACCAGATGGCTCTGGTTCAAACTTTCAAATTTGCATAAACTATTTCATATTCACCTTGCCACAACATTGCACCAGATGTAAGTACAGTAATTTGGGGTCCATATGAAGTATTTTATATCTCCTTACCCATGGCAGGTGGCAGCTAATTATACCAGTTTCATGACAATATTGAATCCAGTCCTGTTTCTTACTAGCAAAGTCAGATTCTCTGACTGAAGTTGTGTTTGGCTCTGGATGAATTCTTTCTTACATTATTATATAATATATGTTATGTACATTGTGACTGATAACTTTTCAAACAGAAGAAACTGATTTAACCCTGTGTATTTAGCAAAGAATGAAATGAATTTCAATGGCAAAAATTGATGAGAAAAGGTTCAAATTAACCAAATGAATGGATCCACATATATACTCAGATAAAAGAACAGTAACGTAACATGTTTTACAGTCCACGCCAAATTGTGGTTTAACAAAAACGACAGACATTGTTGGTGAAATGACTGCATAACAAATATAGGGCGTTGAAGGTAGCCATTTAGTGTACAATACAGGTGTGAACTTCATTTTAAAATAAATAGTATAACTGTTCATATAGTTTTTGCCTTACTAAAATGAAAGAAAAAGCATAATATTCAATACTTAGAGATTGCAACAGACCTGTGCCTTCACACATAGTAAAAATGCATGGATAGGTATAAGGCACAAGGGGGAAAAGAAACAGTGTCACCAAGATACGTTAAAGTCTTTACTTGAGTAACTTGGTCTGTATTTCGGTCTTTCGTACGCCCCTGATGCTTCAATTGAATCCTTGCTTCTTAATCCTGCTGGACCTGCCAAAGTGATCTCCTTAGGCTTTGGTGATTTCATTTTCTTTGGTCCGTTGCCACTACTGGTCGGATTACACCTCAGTGGCAAAGTTTCTCCACCTGAAAAAACATATATAACGTATCTGCAAAAATTAGCTCATAAATGTATGCAAGTAATTTCTATCAAATTCTGTGCCTTAAATGAGACATCCATTGTCAATGCCATCCGCATCCAGACTGTTTGGAAATGAAAAAGTATGTCATTATGCCAGATTTCTAGTCTGCATGATATACACATGCCACGTAAGTGTCCATTAGCTATAGGTTGCATCGAAAAACCCGCCATTTGTACTGAACGGCAGGTTTTTCCAGTTGGTTAGCTGAGTGATCAGTCCCATCTTTTCACACCTCAGTTGAGCTGCCTATCCGTCTATTATGTTACTCTTCACACAGCTAGTAGCCAAATCACTATCAGATCAAGGCAGACATGGCAAGGTGTGAACAAATCAACTCTACCAAACTAACCAGTCTGTTTGCAGGAGAGATAAAGTTTCATTAAGTTGAGGTCAAGAGAGCTGAAAAATGCAACATATGGCTAATGGACTAATTCTTGTCATGAGTACATGCATGTTACCTGATTCATTCAGTCTGCGTTTGTGAGGGGGGAAAAGGATTTCGTTCAATTTATGGATAGACTTTGCCTTCTGAAATGAATGAAGCCCTGCTAGGAAATATTTTCATACTTAAATGCTCCCTAGAAATATTCATATTGGCATGTTTTAACTAGTAGACAAGAACATATAAAACACATTCATGGAATCTATCATGTATGATATGAGTACCTACAGTAGCATAAGCCATGTATTACTGCATATTATTGATCAGCAAAATATTATTGGTTTGTTTTCCCAAAGCCAGTTCAGTAATTGATGTGGGTTGCAATGCAGGCAAATTCCAATGTGAACTTGATTTAAGCTGTTCTTTTAGAAACTTGCATGTTTCAGGAAATTACTTAAGATTGTGAAAATTTAGGCCTGTATACTGTACCTTTCATAGCATTTGAAAGTTGTTTCTGTTGAAAACTTGTCAATTTTGATTCTGCCATCATCACTGTGGAAACAAAAACAAACATATAAACAACACATCTAGAAGTAATATCAAAACTAGGTAAAACAGCACTAGTAGTGTAAGGTGTTTCACAGCTGTTTGGTTAAGCAAGTGTCCATAATACATAAGTCATGTGTGTTCTGTGTTTCATTTGTTATAATGCTAAATTTACTTTGTTCCTCGCTTACCTGTCTCCCCACAACCTTAGCACCTCCTTCTACTGTGCCTAGAATGAACTGGTAACCTTTTCACACTTTGGCCCTCTATGGCCGGCTCCTCCGGTCAATGCCCTTCCTTCGCATTCTACCATCCAAAGTGCCAATATCGTGCGTTTTGTTGTCCGGATTTCCTACAGCGATTTTCGTACGGAATTGGAACCTAGGTTTTTGGTCTTTTCCATAATTTTGGAATTTATGAAGTGCCATGTGCATATTTAACACAAGTACTGTGATGTGTCATTTATTCCATTGTTGGTACATTTGAAGAATGCAGGGCCACTTGAAAGATGTATCCCGATATGTGGGTGCACATCCATTTCAGAATACAAGCATTTGTTTAATTTTCTTAATATACTTCTACATACATGAACAAAAAGCATTATAACAGCATAATTTTAGGTTGTTCTCAAATTAAAGTCTTTGACTTCTCCACTCCGCATCAGAGTAGCCACTTCAGAATATTAGCTTTTTTATTTACTCTTTTTTTATATAAAATAAACACATCTACAGATTAATGAACAAAAAGTACCAACAACACATTGTTTGGTTATTCATTTGTTCAAATTTAAGTCTAGAGTTAGATTTCCCCACTCTACATTTGAGCAGCAAATGTAGAATATTAGTTTTGGGGTGTTTTAAGGTGTAGGTGTCCGGAATTAGAAGTGTCCATGCTACAGCAACTAAACAAATCCAAATTTTCTAAATTATGTACACATTATTACAAGATTTACAGCATGCACAATCGTTATGGTTCCAGACTACACTCCACTGACATGAACCTAACTGGCTGAGATCTCGATTCACTTTGACGTTGAATGATAGGCAATCATTCATGACCCATGTATAGACAACCAGTACCAGCCTGGATCATGAGTACTAGTTTCGCGAAATGTTATGAGCTAGGCCTAATGCTACTTTTATTTTATACTACAGGCCTAACCTTCACAGTTATTGTGGATATCTTCCTTGGCGAAAAAATATTTCGTATTGGAAGATCATCGATTGTATGAAATTATTTTCAAAAGACCGGTCCTAATTATGTTATTTGCAATTCTCTGAAATGTTTCCATAGCAACTATAGACTACTAACGTATATTAACGTGACGTTACATAGCATAGGCCTACTCTTGTAGACAGTCCTACAAATTCTTATTCAGTCCCCCACTTTTTACAAACAGATAAAAGTTGTCAAACCTTTCAATAAATCCTGAGTTCCTTTGCTGTAAGCGGGTGTCCTAGAGTCCCACATCCCTCCTTTCGTCACTTTGTGACTGCTGCTTGAAGCCATTTTCGCGTACCTCGGTCGTCCCTTCACAGACTATAGACAGTCAACAATTCGCACATAACATAACGAAGTCTAGGATGTAATATACAGTACATATATATAAGAACAATATAAATACCACATGACCTTATGGCAAGCCTTTTTAACATTTACCTCGTTATCCACTTAAATGGAATACAATTAAGCTTAAGTAAAATGCAATTTTACTTAAGTGCAATTCATTTCACTTAAGCTTAATTGTATTCTACTTAAGTGGAATTAATTCTACTTAAGTAGAATAGAGAGGTAAATGTTAAAACAGCAAGCCTTTTTAACATTTACCTCGTTATTCTACTTAAGTAGAACCAATTCCACTTAAGTAGAATACAATTAAGCTTAAGTGAAATTAATTGCACTTAAGTAGTATACAATTAAGCTTAAGTGAAATTAATTGCACTTAAGTAGAATTGTATTTTACTTAAGTTTAATTGTATTCCACTTAAGTTTAAATACCACTTTCTTTTAAGCTTAAGTTAAATTCAATTTCACTTAAGCTTAATTGTATTCTACTTAAGTAAAATGCAATTCTACTTAAGTAAAATTGTAAAGTATTGTAAAGTATTGTAAAAGTAAAACTACTTAAATAAAATTTAGCTTAAGTAAAAATGTCATTCTTTTTCACTTAAGCCAAATTGTATTCTACTTAAGTAGAATTGTATTTTACTTAAGTAGAATACAATTGCATTTTACTTAAGTAAAATTCAATTCTACTTAAGTAAAATACAATTTAGCTTAAGTGGAATTGAAGGATCGGTCGTATGGCAAGCCGTAATAACATATTTACCTCGTGCGGAGAAGTGGTTGTTCTGGGGGCAATGTTTACATGGTACCATGCCTTGTGGTACTACTACTACTAATACCACTGCTTGGTGGTATGTCGTGTTGTAGTCGTTCCCTTGACCTCAAAAGTGCTTTTCCAACTGCATCAGCAACAGTTTGCAACGATTTATTGGCTGGCTGCATTTACCAAATGTCTAACGTTCAGACTCAGTGATAAACATAGATTTGCTACATTTGCTAAGGGTAAGTATGGTGTTATGTTCGTACATACACAACGAAAGCTGGATAAGTATCGCAGTATGGGGGAATGGCCGCAAATAGTTACGTAACTAGTACGTCTTGAACGTAACTCTATTGGTCTTGCATCACAATTAATTGTTCCATTGACTTACACACTAAACTCGTCACTTTCAAGACCTGCCAAAGCATAGATAGAAGTTTTCATCTGGTATATCCTACCCACCACATGATAGCTGTGATCTTGGCCTTTCATGGCACTTGCAAACTTCCATATCATGACCGTTTAGATTATGAGCTAGAAGAGGAGCAAGTTTATCACACTGAACCCTTCCATATGCTCGTTCGGAGTAATATCAACATTTAACCAAAGATTTTTGAAATGGTTTATATCACCTTCGATCCTCCCTATTTTCACACCATCTGTACTTAAAATTATGCGCTTTCATATAAAGGCAGAACAAACGATGACAGTAAATGATAACAAGCTTTACGTTAGGCAGGGGCGTAGCGAGCGGGGGAGTGGGGGGGTGTCACACCCCCCCCCCAATAATTTGGTCGCAGTCGGCAAATTTTGGGTCTGTCGGCAAAAGGAGAAATGGTGAAGAGAGCGGAAGGGGAAGAAAGAAGGAAAGCTGAATAGAGAAAAGGAGAACGGGAGCTCCTTCCATGCCAAATTTGACTTAAGATATGCACCAGATTGCATCTA
>JAIPMN010020047.1:0-13099 GCA_020650975.1 Apostichopus californicus
AAGGTTACCAGGACATTCTAGGCGCGGTAGAATGAGTGTGCTAAGGTTGTGGGGAGACAGGTAAGCTCGTCACTCGTAAATATCCAAACCAGTAAGTTTTGGAGTATATTGCTGTAACATTTATAAGTGAAAGAAGAACATTTGCTTCTTTGCGGATGCAGGGATGTGCTCACACTGGGCGGCACCGGGCGGCTGCGCCCAGCAGTTCTGAATGCCGCCCAGCACAAACAGTATTTTAAACATTTCTTCCCGACACTTTTTTATGATAATTTAACAAATTTTACCATAACCAAAATCTGGGAGAATATACATGGCACAGAATAGGAAAAATAGCACCACCTAAGCATACTTCATGAGCAAAATTTGACCAGTGGTGAGGGGGTACCCCACCCATGAGATCCCTCTCCCAGGGTTTGGATCACACTACCGCACAATCTGCCCGGCACTCAAAAATTCCTGAGCACATCCCTGCGGATGGTTTTCTACATAATATTAATCCTCACTTTAAATATCCATTCATACATACATCTAGTTATCACAAAAAACTACCGAATTGGGAGAAGATAAAAATAACACAGTTTTCAAGTTGCTATGCCGGAGCCAATCAATAGTAGCTTTGAACTACTAGTGAAGAGGTTCTTAGTGACTCATTTTAAACATACTGTACATACTTTGTCTGTATGTTTGGTCAATCCAAAAACGAAAACTAATGTACTGAACATGGAATTACTGTGAAATGAGACATTCTCTTGCATGACTTAGCACAGAGATGGGTCTACTCGGGCATCTTTGGTTATGAACACAGGAAAACTAAATGCTACTGTCTATCATAATAATAATAATACGTAATATTTATATAGCGCATAATCAGCAAAGCTGCTCAAAGCGCTTTACAAATGTAAAACCTAAAAACAAATAGTAATAAAAACCTAAATATTAAATATATAGAACCAATAAGGCATAAAATGTGAAAGCCAAAAGCAACAATATCTGTGTTATTGGTAATATAACGTTTTAACTGTAACACAAACAGGGCAAATTTTTAATTGGTCGTTCCGTTGTCCCGAGACGACAACATTTCTGTTTGGGCAACCAAATCAACTTTGTCGGCAGTCTGGTGGATGACTGGTTTGTTTACATCAAATTCAGATTGCATTTCCGTAAATACCCGCGAGTGGGTTAAATGATAAATTGTTATCATCCTCCATTACTTTTGAGATACTGAAATAAAGCAAAGTTCGGGAAAGGCCTATATGGATCCACCCGAAGAGGAGTTATTTGGCCCCCTGCTTGGTGTTCTATTCACAAAAGCTATAGCTTAAAATATGACATCTCTCCTACAGTGTATATATTGGTCATTCCTTGTTTATCATTTTGGACCACCAAATTTGCTGTTTGGGCAACAGCAGCGTTAGACCTGGTTGTCCAAAGGACGACCAGAGCAAAACCCTTCAAAATTTACCCGGACATACCGTGTACTGTATCTGTTTACCTTCTCACTTCACGCACTATGTATACACTTCTCTCTCTCTCTCTTTGAACAACAATTTTTCTAATCGTGTGAATATTTAATCACAAAACTGAACAAATACTTTGTTATAATCCAAATTCACATCGCTTGAACCAACCAACTTGTGTCATGAGCGTTGCAGTAATTTTCAGTAGAGCCCCTCGGGATATGAATTCTCAATATTACTCACAGCTTTTGAGCAAAGAAAATGTATATATATCGTAAAACGTCAAACTGTTACCAACCTCAGGGATAATGTCGTAATGTCTCGGAGTAGACAAGATCTGTGACCTTGGGATTACGAAGCATGATGAATGGAAGAAGGATGAATGCTGTTCGTGTGAAGGCTGTGTAGACCAACGATCTAATAAGTGTTATTCATATTGTATATATTCTGATTGCTTGATGGAGCAGTGAGGGTGATGTCACCCAGTTACCCACCTCCCAAATATTTGTAGGAAATCGTTCTTGAATGCGAAGAATACATATATATGCGAAGGATATATATGCAGTCCCTCGTTCGTGGAGATGCAGTTTTCTTTCTGGGATACGCTTACAATTAAACTCAACTGTGATGATACTTTAAGGTGGTGATATCACGACACTTATGATTGCGTTATCTTATTCGTATCCGTTATTTGTGAAGGTTAAAACTTTTGAAATGTTATATAGTCAATGGATCAATGATTGCTTGGGATGGTGGGGGGGGGGGGGTTATATTGTTGTGATGGATTATGTTCATTGCTGGTTTGAGAGACAAGTTCAGTGCAACTAACGATGATGCAGTTATTAGAAATTTCATCCCCAAGGGGTATATGTTGTTTTATTTTGGCTGATCGTACAGAAAATAATGAATTTGCATTTCATGCTGATGATAACGAAGCAAGGCGATTGTACGGTACGGCAAGCAATGAACCACCAAGCAATCGCCGGGAGGAGCTGTAATCACCTTGTGGTGGTGGATAATGTTTCTTGGCTATTAATAAATTACTGTCAGTGGAATGTAACACTTGGTTAAGGATTGGAATATATGAGAAATCTCTTGATTATATGCAGTGTTGATTAATATGAAATGGAGATGATGTGCCAATGTCAAAATATTGTCAAGCATTAGAAATAACAAATTACATGAAGGAATATGTAAACTTGTGGGCATCTTTGTCAAAAATGAAATGATTGTTACTTAAAAGCAGTTCTTTGACTTGATTTTGATAATTTTCTTTTATTTTTAAGCTGTTTTTATACTAAAATCTCATATCAACGGAGGTCATTAGCTTGACTTAGATATATCATATATATATGAAGTACATAATCTCCATTGCTTTCTCAATGATCACTTTCATGATATACATGCACTTTTTTCCTTCTTCTTTTTGGAAAAAATCTATCAAAATGCAGTACTGTCAGTATCAATATATCTTATAAAGAATGTCAAAAGAAAAAAAACATTGAAGCAGCTGCCACAGGTCTTGTTTGCTCATTCTACTTTTAGGTATAAAATGCTGAAATTCATTTCATTTTGTTTGTAGTAGTCGAGCATCGTCGAGACCATCTGCAAGTCTCTCACCATTAAAATGCAGCACATCGCATAGGTTTTGGTTTCTGTTCTTAAACTTGTCAATGACTTTATTTCTGGAAAATCAGACAATAGCAACAACGCTTGTTTTCTCATTCTCCTTGGTTACGAGAATGATCGTATCACTTCTTGAAACAATTTTGAATATATCACCAAATCAAATATATTAAAAAGGAAAACCCCAAAAAAGAAATCCAAACGAAAAAAAGGGACATGAAAGAGAGAGAATTAAGCCTTGCAAGGTTCTTTGAAAGGTTAAAAATATTTTGTTTTTTTTAAGAATCAGCTGGTTTCATACTGTATTTTATTACAATTACAGCATGCAGTCGGTCCGAATGCACGGTAACATTCCCAAACTCTCCTGAAAATTACCGTTCTAATTGTCCGGGAAACAAATTTTGGACGGTTAGAACCTCCAGGAAAAGCACTTTTGAAAACATTTCAGCGATTTTATTGTTTGAAAGTTTTGTGGATAATATAAACCAAAATGACCACCTTGAAATATTTTGGTAATATTAATGTTGATACTTAGTGTGCATTAGACTGTTGCTTCATTCACACCGATATCTGACTTGGGACTTTTTGTATTTTGATACCTGTGTGGCCCCCTGTATGCTTCAGTACACTGTGGTGTACCTTAGCACGCTGTGGACAGGTGGCCCCCTGTATGCTTCAGTATACTGTGGTGTACCTTAGCACCGTGACTGTTGCTTCATTCACACCGATATCTGACTTGGGACTTTCTGTATTTTGATACCCCCGTGTCTTCTTGATTTTACAGATCGTATGCAGACAGAAGACTTATCACGGTTTACTTATCCTTCGCGTCATCATGATCAATTTACTCTGAATGGAACAGAAACCAAGTCCATCAGCAAGCTCGATCTGTCGATGTCGGTATTACTCGTGATGATTCAAGTATGGAAGAGTTGGAGTCTTCGGAAGTGTCACATTTCTATAAAAAAAAAAAATTTTAAACTTTTCTCTCGATGTCACGATTTGTTTATTCTGAGTCGGTAGTGGTATCTGCTGGTGACTTTCACATCTGACTACTTTTCTTAATATTTTTGTTTTGGCCAGACCAGTTATCAGAACCTAGTCACATGTTTGCTTCAATTGCCACTTAATTCAACGACGCCTTGCATTGCAATATGGCATATGATCAATGTTGCCTTCACAAACTTCAGACAGGCAGTTGGTGAATAACTGAGTACTTTTTTTTTGTAAGTTGTTTTTTTCTATCATGGTTTTGTTTAACTTTTACATGATCATTGCCTTGTTTTACCAAGATTATATCTCAATCAAGAAGGATCATGGTTAAAATTGAGTGTATTTTATAATTACCTGAAGAGGAGAGAGAGAGGGGAACCGGAAGGGGAAAGTGGGGGGGGGGGACTAACTTTTAATAAAGTTCATTGAAAGTGCAGAGATATTTTGGACAAGAAAAATAGCATTCAAAACCAAGTCATCCTTACTAACACAACTCCTTCATTTTACCAACAATGTATCTAGTATGATGCAGTACCACCACGCGATAAACCGGTGAAGATTTGTTTCTTTAACGATTACTGTAATTTTGCTCTTTCTTTTATTCGAAACAAGAATTGTAGAAAGAAAAGTAAGTAAAGGATGGATAGAACAATGTTGGAAAGATCAACCATGTTGATAAAAAAAAATTAAAAAAATTTTGAATCACCCTAACAGTTAATATTTTTTAAAAGTAATACCTTTTTTTCGTTCTTTTGCAAATTGATAGTGATATGAAGAGTTTCACAGCCAGCTAGGTTTATATCGGGAATAATTTTAGTATTCAAATTTGGTACAGTATTATTGAATTTTGTCTGTTATAAATACTATGAATCCTGTGTACAAAAACTACCAGACAACTCTGAGCTTTGAAATTGAAATTTGCCCATTTTTGCTCAGCAATTTCTCTATTCGACACTTGACGAAATATTCCCCGTTTATATTATTGTAAAAATTGACATTGCAGAATATGAGTGGAGGGGAAGGGGGAGTGGGGAGGAAGCCATGTTATTCTGAATGTTACCACCATTGGACAGTTCCACACTTCCACTGTTCAAACCAGAATTTAACTAAACCTCCAGCAAAATCAAATCGCCTCAGTTACAGAGAGAGGTGAAAAAATCATTTGTATTTACACCTACGGATGGATTATAGCAAGAGTTTAATATTCACCGAGCATGCACTCGTCATTTCAGTTTGCTTTTACATAACGTATCGAGCTGTTTGCTGTTTTGATTTATGGATCATACACACTACTAGCCACCCGTTCGGCTGTTAGCAATCCGTGAGATATCCGTGGTTAGATATCCGTGGTTAGAAATCCGTGGGTAGACGTCCGTGAGAAACAGACGGTTATTGGCTGCACCAGACACGAGCATGTCTAATAGCAGTGTAGTATACGTACCAGCAAGGACGCAGTAAGTCACCCCAGTCTCTGATTTACTGCAGCATTTTAATTACGATGACAGCAAAGTACATCGGCGATGAAAACCTCGCGGACGGTTGCCTCTCGTAGTTGTACATGATCGTCCGCAAGGCTTTCATTCTGTTAATGGCTTTGACGTGATGTGGCATGCCGGTGTTATGGTGAAAGCAGGAATGCAGTCAGAAATAACAGAGCAATTACTTTAAAACTGGTAAAGCTGATTTTTAGTACCTGGGAATTTATTCTTGAGCATCCAATGCTTGCTACCATCATCCCCCCTACCCCCCCACCCTCTCACCTTCTGCTTATAAATGCAAAAGTTAGTATATAAAACAATGTACCATGGCGGTTCATTTATTAGTTCATTGGTATGTATTAATGATTTTTGATAAGTGATGGTTTGTAAAGACACAAATTCATGTTGCTTTTGAAATCTGAATCATGAGTAAAAGATTGAGGACGGGGTCACAAACTTCATCACTATCAAAAATTTCCCCATCTCTGCTTCATAATTTATAAATGCTCCTTGGGTTAGTTTTGATCTCCTGATGACCTATTTGAACTCAAAATTCGGAATTAAATAAATTCAAATAAGCTTCTATTTACTCAGCTGTCTTGAACCCCTAAGCCTGTTTAAAATACTGCCCTCAAGCACCCTCACACCGAATCTTTGGAAATAATTTTTCCAGCAGAGCATTTACTCATCTTCTTCTTCCATTCCTGCTGTGTCTGAATTAAGTATTATAAAATTCAGGTCAACTCTATAATACCTTTCGGTCGGTCGTCGGTCTGTTGAATTGTACCTGGGCAAGAGTACTAAATGCCAAGAGAGAGACAGAATTAATTGAGCTATAGTAGAGATATCTGGGCCAGTGGATTAATTCACTTAAACGTTTCACTCGGAGAGAGAGAAGACCAGGTTATCTTTAGAGCCACTGGAGTTGACAGTAGGGGATCGGGATGGATTGATGCCCTGAGGAATTAACCCGTTGCTGCATGTGTTAAGTCCTAATAGGAGTTTCATTCCTAGATGATCGCTCGAGGAGTATATATTTTACCTCTGTTGCGGTACGTTTGTAGCGAGTTACATGAAAGTGCAAGATACAAAGCGAGAGTAACTGTTGTATTTCTCTGACGAAATCGTTGCTTCTCATTCCGTTGAAAGTCTCGGCAAGATTTTCCTCATTACAATTTTTGTAAAGTGAAGGATTATACGTCAGTTGCCTGAAATGGGGGGGGGGGATTCACTCTTCAAATAATACAGGGTTTATATTGGTTATTAGGACTTTCCTCCAATCTACATCTCTTGAAATTCTAGAACAGCATCTCAGAGTATTTTTTTTTTAAATTCCACTTGTTTTGGGAGGCTTAAGGTAGCTTTATGTCATATGACCAATGGTAGAAAGCTGGATCTTGCAAGAAAAATATTTCATGTATGCACGGGTTGTTGATGTTAAAACTATCAGTGTCAGCAGGAATTTGACCCATCTGTGTAGCGGTAGAATACGGGAATGTCTGTTCATTGCCATGACTTTTGTGTGTGCGAGATACTGCTGGTATGTAAACAAACCAAAACGATGGTTTAATTAGTACCTGGCGATGTGAGATATTACCACGATTAATGTGTAATGGGAAAGTGAACTTGACAAGAGTTTAAAGTGATTATTTAATTCCGATTAGTCGTGGGTATTTTAAGATCGAGCTGTTTATAAAGTAAAATGGGAGTAAGACGCTGGCTTTCTCCCAGAAGCATCATGTTGACAGTATCAAGTATAAATTACAAAGTTGTGTTATTCAATCAAATGTCGGGCCTTTTTGCAAAATACATGATCTAGGTAAAACAAGAAAATTAGGGAAAGGTCCATTGAGACATAACAGTATTCTACCATATATTGTGATGTGACTGAAAATTCAGAATTTGCGTTATTTCCCTATTTTGCCATAAGGCACAAAATGAAGTTTAGAAAACACTGCTAGTAGTCCAGATTGTATTTCTTTACCCTTTTTATTTTTTATTTTTTTGAGAAATGACCCTTTAAACATTTGAGGCTCATCAATAGAATTGGCTGGACTACTTATTCTAACGCATATAGACTATTATGTCAGTTTCCTCAGATGCCCACACAAAACTCAATGGGATAAGATAAGGAGTTATTATTGTCTCAAATGACATGTTTGCAATGCATTAAAAATTGCATCAAGGACCAATGGTATTGATTGTCATCCAAGGATGTTCTGTATTGTTCATATGAAGTTCAAAAGACATGTTTTTAGAAGAACGATTAGACCTTATAAAACAAGATATTAAACATCAACATTTTGGCCTGCACTAAAAGCCACAGTCATCATTCATTGAACCCTTAAAGGAGCATACCAGAGGTAAAGCATATTTAAAAAAAAAAAATTGTGGTACTATGACATATCAAGAGTTAAAATTCTTTCCAAAGTCATCCTTTAAATCTTTTCTTATGTTGAGCTTTGATCAGTATTTTCAGTACTCCTTTGGTTAACTACTCTGCAGTTTACAAGGCAATGCAATGAACAAGAGTGTTACATGTATGTCTATTAATAAATAGTGATTAATAGGTAAATATGAATATCGAATGAAGTATGTCAGCAGTGTGAAAAGATGTGATGACACAATTGCCTTATTATATTATGCATATTATGCATACACGTGGTAAACTCTGATTAATTCTGCCCTAAATCGCATTGGATAATTGGAGAACAATCACCCGCTATCTAAAATGATGCTATACAGTTTAGAGGGCTGGCTTAATTGTATTTTCGTTTTATTTTTCCAAGAATCATGGCATGTGCTTTGACTTTTCAAGAGCACAGTTAACCTATGCCAGTCATTTCCTTGTGACAAGTAGAATTAATTTCTGAATCATGTCGATGTTTTTGAAATGGTATAAGGAGTCGTGAGCCTTATGCCCCAGGGATAGAAGGTTTGTATTTCAGTAATGTTGGCATTTTAAAATACCAGAGGAGAGGAATTTGCATGCCATGACAAGCTACTTATTCAGTTTTATTTCTGATTGAGGCAGACGTATTAGAGGATGATTATATTAAACTATACATAGATGATAATTTTACTCCACTTACATGTCTCACGACATCCTCACTCTGGCATTACTGTGATTGAACAACTAACAGTAAACCAATGATGGTGCAACCGCATTGTAATGGCTAGTTATGATACAGTCAGACTTGATGAAAGAAGAAAAATGTTCAACTTTATAAAAAAAAAAAAATGACTTCCCTTTAGTCTTACCTGTCTCCAGACTACTTATGCACTTTTCTCATCTTACCTAAGATACTAACTTGGTAATGTTTTAGCACAGCGCCCCCTTTGGGTTAGGTATACGAAGTCCCGAGATGGGTAAAGTTTTTTCCTTCATAAATTCCCCATAAAAATAAGTTTTGGGGAAAGGATCATGTCATGTTGGGTTTGGAAATTGGCTCTCATAGTAAAGAAGTATTGATGAAATTATCAATTATTTTGTGACTAATATGAATATCATATCGTTGATTTCTTTTCTTGTTTCTTTCAAATTTTCTTTCTGTGATTCAATGTTTTATTTATATTTGTCTAGATGTGTTTCTCTTCGTTTAAAGTAGTCTTTTAGCTTTTGAACTTCAGTTTGCGTCCCATGTTATGTAGTGCCATTGCTTCAGATTTCACGGAGCAAAAAGATTTAAAATAGAACAGCGCAATTTTTGGTGTGTGGAAAAGAGATATATTTTGTTTGATTTGCAAGTTGTGTAATGTATCGATGTTAATAATGTAGATGTAATATCTTGTATAAACTACAAAGAAATGGACTATTTTGTAACTTTCTTGTTGATCTTATCGCTTTAATAATACAGGATACTTTTCAGTTTCACGCTTTTCAAAATACATTTGCATTTTTTTCCCTCGCAATTTCTGTACTACAAATGCATGATTAGAATATGCCTTCTTTTTATCCACCAATCATGTGAAGAATATTGGCTCCATTGTTGCAAGTGGAAAAGGGACATAAATGTGTATTTTTGCGTCTTGTTATTTGCATGTCACTTTTTCTTTTTGAAAGATAAGACACATTAAAGGACATTATGGTGATGGTTTTACTCAGGACAAGATATATTAATATCGGTATAATAAACTGTATCCAGCATATCATACATTATGAATATCCGTAGAATTAAAGTGATATCTAATAACATATCATTGCTCTTTAGAATTGATTGGATAGTATGGTTTTGGGAATTATTAGAAACCTTGGGTTTTAACAAGGTGACAAAATAAGATATTAATTTTCTGATGTTTCTTTTTAAGTCCCCGCTGGGATTTATCGACAGATTATAGTCTTCTGTCCCATGTGGTGATTATTTGAAACTGAGAGAAACATTTTGAGATATATGTTTTGAATCCATTGTAACTCAAAATACATTAGCTTGGCAGGCTATACTGTCTATGACCAAGACACATACTGTGTTTGTGGGCTGATGTGATTTCAAGATCCTCTCAGCAATAGGGAAATGGATCAGATTTAATAGTCATTGCATGAATTCTGTCCATCAAAAGTTAACTTTGATTAATAAGGACTTTGAAGTTTTAAAGTAAAAAGCAAAAACAAAGCATAAGGAAGAAGATATGACAGCTTATGGTAATCTCATTTGTTAGATGTTTTTGTTTTTTTTTGCTGCTGCTGATTCTCACTATCGTTCGATATGTTAATGATTTTTATTGGGTATTTATAGACTGGCATTCCATTCTCCCATACTTCTAGTTACCATGGAGATATCAAGTATTGTTATAACAGCAGCCAACATGAGAAAGCAGCGGGGAGCTGGTGATATCATTCTTAAAGCTGTTCTTTTTTTCTGATTTCTCGGTAACTTTCGATTTGTTAATGATGGTATTAAGTTGTTACCCTAAGACAGAGATGTCAAGTACTGTTATAACTGCAGCCAACATGAGAAAGGAGAGAGCTGGTGATATCATATTTAAGCTGTTCCTGTTTTTCTGAATTTCAGTAACTTTCGATTTGTAAATGAAGTTATTAAGTAGTTACCCTGTCAGGGATATATCAAGTACTCTTATTACTTCAGCAAACATGAGAAAGGAGAGAGCTGGTAATATCATTTTAAGCTGTTCCTGTTTTTCTGAATCTCAGTAACTTTCGATATGTTAATGACAGTATTAAATAGTTACCCTTAAAGGGGTTTATCAAGTACTGTTATTACTTCAGCAAACATGAAAAAAGGAGAGAGCTGGTGATATAATTTTTAAGCTGTTCCTGTTTTTCTGAATCTCAGTGACTTTCGATTTGTAAATGACAGTATTAAGTAGTTACACTGACAGGGGTATATCAAGTACTGTTATTCCTTCAGCCAGAAAGGAAAAAAAGGAATATGAAAGAGCTGGTGATGTGATTCATACGACGTTCTGTTTTGTTGATTCGCAGTATCATTCAATATGTTAATGAGATTATTGAAGGCATTGAAGACTCGCCCCAAAACGTGTGCCACGCTCGAAAAAGTTAAGTAAAGTTTTCTGCTTGTTGCTACAAAATGCAGACAGTAATGAAACATGCTACCTTGTTATCTTTAGCTGGACCTGAGATGTCCATCGCTGTATCGTTTGTACTGTGCTGTGGGTATTGATCGCAGCTGTATGTACTGATTGTACACTAGTGTCTAATTACCGAAGGTAGCCAGCTGTGTGCTTATTTTCTGGGATCGATGGTGGTGTCTAACACTTCTGTTACACCTCATTCGAAACTAGGTCAGATTACCGGCATTAGACGTTTCTTTTTGCGCGAGTCTTCACACCCTTTAAGTATATTCGTATACGTCCTATCATTTCCATCCTACCATGCTTTCTCATAGTATGAAGACATTAACCTCTCCTCCCAGCTTGAATATACACACAACTCCCCGTAGTCGTCCATAAAGGTAATATGCTGTTGATATCCTGTAGAGATTTGTTTCAAAGCATTTTTAGGTTTTCAGTGTTTTACCAAGGACAACATATTTTGTGCAATGTCATAGGTAGGACTACTTGCAGTTACCACTGTGTAGGCTAATTACCCAGATGCCTTACATTGTACAGTAGTGTTAGTGCAGCAGGGAGTTGTTATTCCATAACAACTCCCTGGTTAGGGTATCTACTATCTTCTGCATGGTAAACACCATAAAGGTCATTAAACATATAAAAACTGCAAGATGTTTGTTTGGTTTGTACATTGTATGCAAACAACTGAAACTGAGCAGTTTCCTTGATTAGCAGACGTTGAGTATCCTGCAAAATGCTGTTACATTGCCTAGGAATGGTGGTGGTGGGGTGGAGCGGGGAGGAGGGGGTGGGGGAAGGACAGAATCAAGAAGTTGAAACCTGGCTTTAATTTGGTGTGAAGTGTATTTTCAAGGTATTGAAAACACAGGAGTCAGACCAATGTTCAGTGGTGTTGTAATTATCACCTTTCGTGGCAACCACCATGCTTGCATGAAGAACATTGTTGTGGAAAATGTTGGTGAGGCCCTCGCCTGGTGTGTCAAGGTACTTGTGTGTCAAGGTTCTTGTGTTATACAAGGATTCATTATTGCTCGGCTAGTGTTTATTTTATAATGGTGTACCCTGTCTGAAGACAGAATGGTGTTTTACTTATCATAAACAAGATGTTAACTTATGTACTTTTCACACATTCAGAGTATATGACTATGTTTGGCTAGCTCTAAGAATATTAGAGTACTGGGATCCTGGCAATGTAGAGCTATGAACACATATGACTCTACTCTTAAAAATGTGACAAATATTTCACTTATGCTTGCAATAGACTAGTATAGTTCCAACCACAAAGCACACAGACCGGTGAACATAGAACCTACCAGATGTTTTGTAAATTTGTGCATTAGGAACACTAAGGAGAAAAACATTTTGGTTGTCATGGCAACAACAAGAGCCTGTTTGCTATCTCCTGATGTAGTTCATATATTGGTCTACTGTGCTAATACGTGTAGAATTCACACACACACTGGCCCTGTATGTAAATAGTGACATTAGATCTTGCGATGATAGAATTGCTTGCTTACATACAGTGGAGACATGTAAGTGGTCTTCCCTTCCAACATCCACACACATCTTCCCATTTAGTATCTCGTGCATTGGTTTAACTTTAAACACGTTTCACCGTATAGCATGTCATGTTGGCAAGTGCGGTAGTTTGCTCTGATCCTGAGTTTGATTACTATGTTAGTATATGCCCACAGGTTTCCTGTTTAATTGGCTCCTAATGCTTCTTGGGTTTACCGGTATGGCTTCCTGTTATCACATCTAAGACTAGCGCTTGGTTTATGAACTCTGTGACTGCAATTTTAAAAGCTAGCTTGGAAGTAAAACCATATTTTCTTAAAGGCTCTGATTTCTTTTATACTTTCCCTAAAGGAAATTGAAGGTTTTCTCAAATTACTAAATTTATACAACTGCAGTTGGAAGCCTACTGCAATGTTGGTTATTAACGACAAATAATTATTAAACTTTAAAAAAAATTGTTTTTAGTGCCGTAGTTTC
>JAIPMN010020048.1:7248-30045 GCA_020650975.1 Apostichopus californicus
AAGTTCAAATGTCATTTTCTCTCAACCTGTACATCAGACATGTGCTTTGGTGAAGTGTTGTTTTGGTATTATGCTAGGTATCTATCATTAATGTAAATATTTCTGGACTATCCTTTTAAAGGATGTTTGTACATGTTTGTCATCAAGTTTTGCTCTTCTTTTGTTATTACCTTTTCTTATCAATTTGTCGTTTTTTTTTCTCTTAAAAGTTGAACTTGTGCATAACTCTTCAATTTTTACTCTGTAATTTCAACTTCAACAGGGGCTTTGAAAGTTTGGGATGTAGTCAGTGGTCGTAACATTTTCACACAGCCTGCAAACTTGCTGGAAGCTTCCAAATCTAACACTTACAAGGAAGGCGAGACCAGAGTCAGTCAAGCAATCATGTGTGCTGCCCTCAATACAATTGTCATAGCAACCCATGATCACAACATTGTCTTCTTTTCTATCGATAACTTCAAAATTACCAAACAGGTGAGTTTTTTTCTTTCTATCACAGTCTGTGAAGCTTACAGGAAACAATTGATTCAGGAAAAAAACCGTCTTGATTTGTGTGATATCTTAGATTATATCCAGATTGAGGAGGTGTAATTTTGAAATGAGTTTAATTTCATTTCTTTCTTTCATTCTCTAATTATTTTTGGATGTGTATAGATGGGTAGCAATGAAGATAATTACAAATTTACACGAGTGTGACTTTATTGGCATTAAATTTTTTTTGTAAAATATTTGAATCCGTTTATATCAGTTCTTCTTTTACTGTTGTTGAATATTGCAAATTTCTTTAGGTAGGCTGTCATTCCTCACCCATCCCATTTTGGGTTGAGGTGATGAGTGGGTGTGAAAGGCGTAGGTCACAGACCAAGGTGGGCCGTACATGAAAAGTTGCCCTCTGTTGCTTAATATCTGGACAATCTTGAAGGCAGTATATACTGCCACACTCAAAAAATGTAACAAGTTTGGCAAATAGATATATGTCAAGTCTTATCATTTATTGTAATATGACATGATCAAGATGATTGCTATAATTTCATTGACGCTTTCTGAAAGATTAATTCTCTTCTTTAATCTGATTTACATAATTTAATCTTTTTTTCCTCTCTCAGATGGTCGGTAACAACGATGAGATCCTTGACGTTAAATTTCTCGGTGCTGATGAAAGTCATTTAGCCGTGGCTTCCAACTCGGACCAACTCCGAGTCTTTGAGTTATCGACATTGAATTGTCAAATCTTGACAGGACACACCGGTAAGATATCTGTACTATAATCCGGACTTTTAGATAATTGATATTGGGGGTGGTCGGAGGGGGGTTGGAGGAGGGCGTGTGAGGTGATTAGCGTGGAGGAGGGTAACGGAATAGGATCCCAATCTCATTGAAAAGTACAAATTTTCCAGGAAGCAACCGTGAACAGTTATGTGGCTAGGGCAAGACCTTAATAAAGTTTCATTGTTGAAAACAAATGGTTCTCTATTCTCTGTTGCATGAAATGAAAGGTACGCTATTACAACAAAGAAACAGAAACATTAATGTCAAGAACTATATGAAGAAATGGGATAACATTCATCAAAGGAAGAAGTATAATTTAGAGTATCTAAACCTCCAAATCCACCCATGAACACCAGCGCATCCAAAATATCATGTTTTTTATCTTCTTTATTAATATTTTGATTTGTATTTCTGGACAACAGACTCATGAAACTCGATAGATATTTTATATCCGTTGTTCCGTCATCTCCTTGCATTGTCCATACATTTATTATTTATTTTTATAGATATCATCGTTGCCATTGATGTGTTCAAGAAAGGTTCCATGCTAGTCAGCTCATCAAAGGTAAGAAGCTAGACACTGTGCTTTGGTCCGAGTCCCAAACTGCATTTTAAGATAAATTTGCTACAATCTATCCCTACAAAATACCAACAGTTTAAGGGATGATGATATACCTGGAAATATAAACTGTAACGTTAGTCCACCAAAATGGCACTACGAATTGTCGTACGAGTTCAACGGATTGCGAATGAAGAAACATTAACGATACATTGCATCAAAAGTGTGGGACACAAAAATTTTACTGTATGGGACAACACAGTTAAAAACTGGTCACTTAGGAGCAACTGATTGCAAAATGACCTGGCATTTGTATTCCATCTGACTGAGCTAACAAAAAACAACAAAAAACACAGTTAGATGCTTTTGCAGAGATGCCAGCAATTATTCAACAAATAAATTTTTATTATGATGAAATCCCTCCATCAGTCTTAGAAGACTTGTGATGTTATCATCGAAATATTGTTTCCTTCTTCCAGGATAACTCTGTGAGGTTATGGCAGATGAACGGAGAAGATAACACACTGCGATGTGTCGCTGTCGGTAAAGGACACACACATTCAGTACTGTCAGTGACAGCCTCAAGGTAAATGAGGGCATTCCTTGTCTATTGTTTTATGATACCAGAAGAATCCAACTCATTGTATCCTTTTAATTTATCTTTTTGTATCTTATCAATGACAATGCTCTTTCTTGACAGTTTTTAAAGAGAGAAAAATGAACATTCAATTAAATAGTGAAAATATTTAGCTTATGTTCTGAAACCATGTTTACTTTCCATCTGCTGTTTTTTGGATGTATGTTGTTTTGATTTTTCTAAGAGGCAGGGAGGGTGGAGGGGCAAAGGAGGAGATGGGTGTGGTGATAAGGAGGCTGGGGAGATGAGAAGGCTGAAATTACTAGACAGCTCATGAAAGGGGTTTTCTTTAGGGAAGATGGATATGTTACTTCATCTAATGATATCTACCAATGATTGTTAAAATGTGATTATTAGTCAATTTTAAATTCTTTTTTTGGTTTTACCGTTTTTAAATCTCCTGTCTTGTACTTTTAAAAATGAAAGTTACGATTATTCAAAACTGTGCAAATACTTTTCTTATTTGCTCAGATTGTCCAGAAAGTTTTTTGTGTCTGGGGGAGAAGATATGACTTTCAAAGTCTGGAGCATTCCGTCAGAATTGAGGAAAGAAGTAGTCAGTAAAGATGTCACATCCCTCTCAGTCTCATTTACAGAGAAAGCTCATGACAAGGTCAGAAATAGTGGATTAATTCCCAGTTTACATCTCATTCCGTTCACTGTTCATGCCCTAATGTATAATTAATGTTACAGTTTGTCATGATACATACAGTCTTGACTTTTAGGAGAGAGGTTGTCCAAAGATGATTCTCTGACTAGGTGTACATTATATGACCTGATTGTTCATCCGGGTAGAGTGAAGTTTTTGACTTCCAACCAGATATGAAGTCATCTCATTTTATCGAAACAAACTTCCAAATTAGCTCAGCTGTGTATTAACCGTGCTGTCATAATCTTACAAGTTACTACACAGAGTAAAAAACAATAAGTTAGCATATGCAAATTAAATAATGAATATTCACATCCCATAATGGAGTTAAGTCAAAGAACAAAAGCTGTTTGAACATACACTTGCACTGTCAATATTATGTATGTTTTTTTTCTTAGCTGTGATTTGAGGGAATTGTAATATTTTTTACTACCAAAGTGGCGAATAATTAGTTTCTGTTTCATATTACAGCGCTATATCACAGTCTAAATATTGTCCTCCATTAATTCCCTGCAGAGTATTAATTCCCTAGCTATATCACCAAATGATAAGCTGCTAGCTACTGGCTCCCAAGACAGGTCTGCCAAGCTCTGGCATCTGGAGCAGGAGAAATTTCTGGGGTCGTTTCGAGGTCACAAGAGAGGTATCTGGTGTGTTCAGTTTTCTCCTACTGATCAGGTGAGTACCCACGGGCATTGAACCCGCAGCTGTGCTCTTTGTAGGACCTCTGTGTCACCATGTTATATTAATGAAACTTTCCACAGTCTGTAATTGTAAATTTGGTAAAATCCATTCCAATTTTTCATACAATATTGGTGAGAGCAGTAGAGAGGTTCCTCTTATCACTGAACAATATTTGTATCGAAGCTCTGTAGCACTCTTGCTGGTTTTAATACTGTCATGAATTTTGCCGACTTCTAGTGAATTTGCTATGGCATACTAACTGCTACGGTTTTTTAAAAAGTTTTTGTAGAATTGTGTAGCAAGAGTAAGATCATTTCTGGCTTTTTTTAAAGGTTTGTACAGCCTTCGTGATTAGTTTTATGTGGTAATACAATGAATAGGTTATTTTCATGCCATACATCCGACCATGTATATTTTTACTACTTTCCTGAAATATTTTTTGTAGCCCCAATGGTTTTTCCTAGAAGTTAAAAAAAAAAGGCCATACCACTTGTACGTTTTTGGAAAGCTTTTCGTATTTTCTTTTGTTTTTAATAAGAGTAACATTTTGACTCAATCAAATCTCAGTACTGCTACTTTTTTCTTATTTTTTTGTGGAAAATTTGCACTTTCATTTTGATTATATGTGATGACACATTGAAAATGAGATATCTCCATGCCAAGTCTTTCTAATCCTTTCCATAGGCATTGGCCACTAGTTCAGCCGACGGCACCATTAAGATTTGGTCCATATCAGATTTCACTTGTGTGAAGGTAAGTTTGTATTGTGCTGTAACTTTGTGCTTGAAGCAAACTGGTGTTGTTTGTTATTTCTAAACACAAAACAGTCCTGGTGTTATTTCTAACTAGTTATTTGCATCCTTTCACTTTCTGGCAAATATTTAGCTATTCCGGACAATTAGGTTTGAAGTATTTCATTTTTCGATATACTTGATGGAACCATATTGCTATCCAGGTTAGTGGCTTGAGGATTACATCAAGTTCAGTTTAAAATGATTTCCCAGAGGAACATTGCCCTTGATAGATGAAAGAGCAACATATACTAAGCTTCCTCATGAAATTTGCATTCAAATCATCAATTTGTATGCACCGTTTTCAGGATAGCCGAAGTGAACTTGAAGCAAACAGGTGTGATGTCACTTAAGCACACTTGCAAGCTTGTCTCATGTTTTTTCTTCAAAAATCTATTACGATTTTCTACTTGCAAATATGGGGCATATCTCGTTATGAATACACTGCTGTCATTGTATTGTTAACTTCACATACCCTTAGGCTGGAACCCTCCCTACCCAAGATCAAAACAATAAAGTGAAAATAAAAGTAGATCAAAACGTTTTGCTGTCAGACTTGTCAGTGCGTAACTATGCCAACACACCTGTTTGCTTCAAGTTCACCTATAGCACAGACTGTAACAACTTCAATTATCAATATCTCTAGAATGCCATGTGTAGGCTTAGTTACATCTGTATAGTAGGCTATTAAAATGTGTTGTACTCTCCAACAGACTTTGTCAAGATATTTAACATGTGTTGTGAGTCAATGAAACAGTCAAACAACACATTTTGTGTTCATGTAATTGCATGATGGAAGATATTCCAAGACTCAGGCCAGCTGACTGCTAATAGATATCAATCAATCATGAGATTTTAGACCTGTATTTAGACTGCAGTTTTTTTTATTATGTAAAATTTAATTCTTTCATTTTGCTTTTGTTCCCTTCTTAAGACCTTTGAGGGTCATGATGCTTCAGTCTTGAAGGTGTCTTTTATCTCCAGAGGGATGCAACTCCTATCTAGGTAAGTGTCTCTTTGGAATTGAGTTTGCGGTTTGTTCTGGTCTAACTTTCAATGAAAGTAGAGATGGATGCACTCATATCTATGTAAGTGTCTTTTTGGAACTGTGCTTGTGGTTTGTTCCGGTCTTTACCTAAGTTTTGATGAAACTAAATAGTGCATGTAGACGGTGAGTTTAATGTGTCACAATATTCCTAATAATAAAGTGTTATGATGTTAAGCCTCTCCGTAGAAGTGATTACACATTTGGGAAGAAAGACAATGTTAATGGCAGGTCCATTGGCAGTTAATGCCCCCTAATGCCAGTCTCAAATGGGCTCAGATGAAGTGTTGAGTGTGTTACATTACAAAGGCACAATGTATAAAAAAAAAACTAAATATCTCTAGTAAATTTTATGAGATGTGTTTTAATGTCATATTATTTGACTGCTATCTCTCTCGTAGCGGTTCCGATGGACTACTCAAGTTGTGGACCATCAAGCACAATGAATGCATCAAGACCTTTGACGATCATGACGACAAGGTCTGGGCGGTCACCCCGAATCTGGAGGAGGACCAGGTGGTGACCGCAGGGGCTGACTCCACCATCATGGTTTGGCAGGATATGACTGTGGTGGAATATGAAGAAAAGAAGGAGAAGGAAGAGGAGCAGGTTATTAGGTCAGGGGTCAAAGTTCTTATTATTCTGTTTATTGCACAAGAGAATTAAAAATTTCAACAAAAAAAAATGTTGCTAACAAAAGCAGTTTCTCTTTCTGGGACCAAATTTTCAAAAGATTATCAGTTTCATGTTGGAAGAGAAACAAAGTTTTGTGGTTTGAATTAATTTGTATGTTCTTCATGTTAGATACTGCTTTATATAAATGATGTCTTTATTCTTCTTTCTTGAAGATGATGTCTTTATTCTTAATGATGTCTTAAATGATGTCTTTAATCTTCTTCTTGAAGTTCTTTCTTCCTCTGACATTCAAGTTTCCTCTTTTTTTCACCTCACAGGGAACAGCAACTGTCCAATCTTTTACAAGAAAAGAAGTTTGTAAAAGCACTTGGATTAGCTATAACCTTAAACCAACCATTTAAAGTTCTGACCATTGTTAAAAGTAAGTAAATATTAAATGGACACATTCTTAAAGGTTATAAATAATTAATTAATTGAAAGTTTTCAGCTTTCTTGCACCTACTGTTTGGAGTCTTAAATCTTTCAGGAGAGGTGGAGTAACTACTGTACATTTTTCAACATCCCCTTCCCTCACCCCCTCCCTTACTATGTTGGTAATGATGATATTGTATGTAACATTGGCCATTGTTTTAAAGTATTATTGGCAACTACCATTTTAATTTCAGGATCAGGAAGCTTTGTCTCGGCTAAATTAATTCTTTGGGCCGTGCAAATGACGTGATGAAGTTGACTGGAATTTTTCTGTCCTTTATGTTTATGCTCAAAATGCTGCTTTGTAAAATATCCTAATTCATATATGTCAAATTTTTGGAGTTTTTCCAAAACAACATAATTCAAGTAAAAATAGGCTTCACAAACAAATTTACAATGTTTGTTGTTGTTGTTGATACTTGTATTTTTGTTAAGGATGATTTCTCCTTGCGTGAAGATGCAACCCTTTCGCAGATAATCAATCATTTTGTTTTTTTATGTTTATGATTGTGTCAAACATTTCCTGGTGTTTGTTGAAGATGGATTATAACTTACTCTTTTGGGGGGTAATTTTTGAATTTCTTCCAGCTATCCTAGACCAGCCTGATGGGAATGAAGTGCTGGCAAAGACCGTGGAGAAACTGAGCGATGACCAAACAGGTAAATGCACAGCAGTTTATTTCAAAACTAGTTTTTTTAGTCCATGTTTTGGTCTAGTTTCCACTCAATTGTGATGACATTATGCATGCTGTACTTTCCATGCAACAGAGGCACTGGTACTGAAAGTATGTACGGAATACAATTATCTTGTATATATCAGATAAAGGTTCTGAACTGTTTGTACTGTCAGTATGAATGCTTTGAAGCACGATATGGCAGGACAGTTTATATCAAGTAACAGCATTGGAAAAGTATCCCAGTTGGCTGCTTGTTTCAGTTTTGGCTATGAATATGCATTACTTAAATTTGCATGTTATGTTAGTGTTTTGTAGGTTGTTTATTTGACTGGCAGATTCAACAATTACCTGTAATAGTATTGTCAGTAAGGTTTTGTTCTTTTTTTCCCCCTTTTCTTTTATTTCTTTAGTACTTTTGCTAGGATTCCTACAAGTCTGGAACACTAACGCTAAACACTGTCACTACGCCCAGCTGGTCTTATCCATCATTCTAAAATCATGCTCATCCATGGATGTGATGACATCATCAAATGCCAAAGAAGTCATAGAGGGCCTTATTCCATACACTGGTAAGGAGTATTTTTCCTTTCATATTTCTCTGTAAGAGTTTTATGGCCAGCACTATCATGAATGGTTCCCTGACCGAATTGTGTCTCCTACATTATGTCCAGTACAATCGGTGGAGGTCGCTTTAGCAAAGGTCATGTAGCAAATTGTTTTGCAAGTACCTTCATTGTGTCATTATTCTGTTCCTGTACTCATGAGAGGGGAGACAGTGGTCCACAGCCATGGGCACCAAGGTCAGGAGAGGGGGCGACAGGGAGATGTGGGATAAAAAATGTATGTACTCATTTTCGTTATATACTTATATGAAAACTGAAGACTTTAGAAAGGGGGCCATAATTTGCCCTGGGTCCTGGCTTGACTTTTGACCCCTCCCCCACGCGACCCATAGTTTGGATAACTTTTGGAGTCATTGGTTTTAAGCACTGTACTGACATTGTGAAATCTAAGCAGGCTAAATCAATTGCATGATTCAGACGCTGCATGTTGGTTGAACTATTCTATCTGTTTAGTTAATTATAATTGGATGTACGACCATAGACAAGTAGACTGTTTGTCATTTGTCATTACACTGTTTGTCATTACACTGTAGAGTTCCTGTAATTAAAGTTAAGTTATTTTTTCAGAGGAACCTTAATATTTAGTTTGGTATTCTACATGGCCTCAATGTTGCTGCTCAGAAAGAATTGATTTTATTAGCATTTGTTCAGATTTAGAGATTTATGTCCACAACGTGGTTTAAAACGAAAAGTTTTGTAAAAATTCAAATCGCACAAGAACACACTGAAATCATAGGCGAAACATCCATGAGGCTTAACAAGAACCTTGTCTGTACCTTCTGTGTTCTTATGTGTTGATATGTATATCTCTCTCCTGTTATATGAAATATGTGACTACATCATCTGAAAGTCATAGATGTCTGTGAAGTCAGATATGTGAAGTTTGATATATCATGTATGCTTTATTGTTTATTTGTTTGTTTATTTATTTATTTTATTGTTAACTGCTTTTAGAACGTCATGTGCAGAGAATGGACCGATTGTTGCAGCAGGCCATGTTCATTGAATACACCTGGCAGACAATGAGACGAGCAACAAGTGGACCCTCCACTGGGTATGACATCAAGAGGAATCAGTTACTAACTAAATCCAAATGTAGCATGCATATCTAATAGTTTCCAATACAGCTAATTCCCATTATATGTTGTTGATTATAAATATACAGATACCCCTTATATTATTCATCCATAAACCATTTTCCTACAGGGTTAATTTATTTACATTTTACATGGATTACAAAGTTACCACACCATTGGTCTGGCGTCTTGTCATTAAGGTTAAGTAGTGTTGCCCGCATAGCTGGTGCATTACAACCAAGTTGATTACTGTTATTTACAACAGTATTTGCAGTGTAAATATTAATTACCATGAGAAAATTAATATTGGGCTAATTCCCATTGTATGTTGTTGAATGTAAATATACAGACCCACCTTTAATTATGCAAGCATAAACCAGTTTCCCTAAAGGTTCTATTTATATAAACTTGTTACTAAGGTTACGTCGTGTTCCCTCGCATTGCTGGTTGCATTAGAACCAAGTCGATTAGAGTTATTTACAACAGAGTTTGCAGTGTAAGTGATATTGAGAATGATTAATTACCATGAGAAAATTATAACAATGACAACACCTGTAAGAGAAACTTGGGCAAAAATTGTGTTTGTAAATTAAATTAAATAATTTGACAGATATTTTCTTTTGAATTTTTCCTTAGAACTTAAAATATTAATTGGTTTGAAATTGAAAGTTAACAAGCCAAGCTAGTGACCTACACGGTTATGAGATTTTTATATCCATGAGCATAAAAATAATATGATAACAGTGAAGTCAAAAAGCTGCTTTGGCTGTATTAACGTAGAACATAACAAACGCATGCTTTCAAAAATTGAAGTTAACACTTTACTACATACGTAGGAGTTGTGATATTTTCATGTTACTCTTGTGTAATAATGTTGTGATGTCTCTGTGTATAGATCTGAGGAACCCAATAGCAGTTTGCTAGTAGAAGATCTACCAGGGATGTCCGGAATCCACGAGGATGCTTCAAGAGGAGACCAGGAGGAGAGACAGGTGGAACAGATCTCCGATGGTCGAGAGGAAACATCTGACGAGGCAGACATGGATGAGGCACCCAGTGACGGCGAGAGCGGGCTGGAATCTGAAACGGAAGAGACCAGAGACGGAGGGAAGGGAAGAAAGGATGAGAAACGATCGAATATTGCACCAGAGATTAGAGCAAGTTCAAAAGATGAGGATGAAGATGATGTTGAGGAGGAGATGGATGTTGTAGATAAAGGAACAGAGGATGGAGAAGAACATGTCGGATTAAATGGAGATGTCGGAGATGAACGGGTATCACATACACCTGGGAGGAAAGTCAGAGGCACGCAGAGGAGAGGAATGGGAAGCATAAAGAGACGTACACCCAAGGTGAGTAATCCTGCTGTGACATTTGCATAGACATGGTAAACTCTCTGTCATCTCAGAACACAGAAAGGATGGCAGATTGGTAATGTTCGTTATTGAGATTTTTTGTAGGTGTTAAGTCGAGAAATTGGGAGTCTTTTTTGAATTGTTCAGATTTTTGCACGAGAGGTATTGGTTGATATCACAAAATCGAAGTGGTTTTGAAACCTGATTTTTGATGGTAATATTGCAAAAGCAAAGAGAAATAGATAAACACAAAGCTATAAAATGAAAAGGCTAAGGAAGCTAAGTTTCATCTACAGGTGTGCATAATGGTCGGGTGGGTTCAAACAACGATGCCATATTTAAGTTTCTAGGAAAACTAATAACCTTTCATTTTTGTTTTTTTTATAAAGGCAAAAAGGTACTATGTGTGGGGAAACTTTATTTTGGTACAGACTTTAAGTCAAAACTAAATAAAAATATAAAATTAACAAAAAGGTGTAATTCCCTTGATGAGAACACTGAATTTTGACAGATTCAGCATTATGTAAACAGTTTTTATATTGTCACCAACAGAGTGCTTCGAGGAAAAGAACCCGTCCTAATGAAAGGAAAACCAGATCGAGGTCAACTCATCGGTGAACGAAAGATGATCTTGGGCAAGAGAGGAAGATGAACCTTTCGAAGGAGGTTGGCACTCCTGGAAAGATGAAGATTGCTTGCTCAGCTGAGAGGAATTGAAGAATTGAATAAACAAGCTTTTAATTAACCAGCAGAGGATTTGTTATATTCAGAGTGAGGAATTTCTAAGGGAATTGAATATAAATGCAGTCGTTGAGAGTTTTCAGTCAAGCTCCTGAATATGCTACAGAAAGTTAAAAAAATGGTAACTGATATTTAACCTTGAAAATGCATTTTCCTGGAAACCTCAAAGCAAGATTCCTCACTTAAGTTGTCTCATTGAACACTCCTCAATGTCTAGGAATAATAATTTGGAGAGTCTAAACCTCAACAAAACCACTTTTGAATACTTTTAAGCAATTTTCTTTTTAGCGTGCTAGAGGGTGGGGACAGTACTGACTACCTTATAAGGTAGAAATTGTGGCGTGAAATTATCTCCAAAAATATTCTATCGAGGAAAGAGACAAGAATTGTCAGGCCAGAAATTTCTTATTCTTTGTCAGGACTATTTTCATCTTATCTTAAATAAATACCGAGGGTTATAAACGAACGTTGAATAGTTAATTTTAAACCCTATCCATGATGATCACAAGATTATATCAGGCATTCTTTGTCCACGAGAACTGTCATCTTCTCGCTCAATTGTTGCTCTCCATCCATGACAATTTTAAATACTAGTAGGATGGAGAAGACTACTTTGTATATCATTAAATCCATTGGCAGAGCTTTAAGAAACAAATGTCATACAGTTTCTTCACTGTGTATTTTTATGTAAAGGCTGGTTGTTCTAGTACCTTTCAGTGTGATGTTGGGGTGGGGGGGGGGTGGGGGGAAGGGGGCTGATAAATTGTTTTGAGACAATCAGATAACTATTTCAAGGGATGATGTTGTAACTAAAGGTGAGAGCAAGAATTAATTTTATCTCAAATATTTCACTTGTTACTCATAAAAAAAATGTAAAATAGTAAAAAGAGTTTCTCTCCTATAATTATTTTACATCAACATCTATGAGCTTCTGGAAAATGATCAGTTCATTAGTCAGACAAACTTTCTTAGGTTTTTACATATTGTATAGTTATTTAGGGATTTATGCATCGTTGTGTCTTAAATCAGCGGAAATATTCAATTCCGTGCCCAGATATTCCCCGCTGCAGTTTTGGGTATTTCCTACAGATTTGGGAATATCGCCTCAAGATTGTGTGTGTGTTCTTCCAGATGCATCCAGGGATACAATTTCATAGGTGTAGTAATTAATATGCACAGGCAACATTAACAATTCAAAATAGTCTTTAATAATGTTTCTTATATAAATGTTTACTTTTTCTGTATACTACAGTTTCCTTCCATTGAGTGCTGAAGTGGATTCTGGGAAGATGCCTTATAACATACACTATAGAAATAAAATGCAGGAGAAAGCATAAGTTAAAGAAACAGCTTCTTTTTTTATTCAGTAATTGTTATTGATGTTATTAACATTTCCCATAAATCAATTCATTACATCACACAATACATCATAAAAACTCTAAAATATAATTCTAAGAAAGTCCTGATAATATAAGGCATTTTAAAGTACATATCTTAGTGATGAGAAATTGGAGTTGCTTAAAGTTGCTGTAGATGTTACTGGGACATTTAGCCTTCACAGAGTTCTGGAACCACTTCTATCCACCTCACTCCACCATCCCCTGCCCCTCCACCATCCCCTGCCCCTCCCCACCACCATTCTGTACATCATCCTACTCTACTCACTACTGTAGTTAAACATTGTCATACACAAGAAGAAAGACATACCCTAAAATTCAATAAAAAATTTGCAGGTAATTTTCTGATGACAAAATCCTTATTTACATTTCTTCCAAAGATATTCATCATCAAAGAGCAAATTGTGACTTCCACTTGCTATTATTAAAAGACAACTTTGTAATCCTTCAACAGTATAGTTCAAGATTAGCACCAATTCTATTGAGCTTATAAGGTAAATCAAAGTAGTAAATAACAGAAAAGAGATAACTGCAGCAATTTCGTGTCCAGTAGAGATCAGACATACTCCTCACTACTTATGAAAGCCAAAACAACTTTGATTCACTTTAAAAGGTTGAATTTTACTTTGCAACTGTTCACTTCAGGAAGTCTATGAATAGATAGACCTGTCATTAAAAGGCATCATTAGTCACTTGATGAAATCAAATTTCATAATCGGTAAGTACAATGTAACCACCTCAAACAAACTTACACACAAATGGTAAATCCGATATATGGTCGTGGAGTTAATGTTTAATACTTCGGTCCATCCTAAAAATTGGGCCAGATAAAAATGGTCCCAAAGCATTTGGCCCAAACAGCATTTGACTCAAAAATGTTTGCCCCCAAAAATGTGGGCCCAAATGGTCCCAAAAATATTGGACCCCACACAAATTCAGGCACAAAGAATGTGTCCCAAAATGCATTTGAGGTGGAAATAAAATTTGGGCCCACAAAACCCGGCCTTAATAATGGGCCCAAAATTTGTTGGGTATACAACAACTGTATACCACGTTTGGCCACAATCCGACTTAAGGTTGTGGAGTTACTGCAATGTAAAGGTTTTTAAAGTTTGACCCCATAACCGTGGAGTGGAGTGTTAGCTCAGTGGCTAAGGCCGGTGCCTTCCAATCATAAGGTCCCCGGTTCGAGTCACTCCAAGATTAATGTATGTCGTCCAGTTACAGAGTTGTTGACAATTCAAAATCATGGACGTTAAATATGAATGTAAGAGACTGACTTCGGTCAGCTTGCAGCTTTGATAAGCCAATGAGGCATCTTCGCGAGTTCCTGCTTGCAGGAGGATCTAAAATACATACATAACCCATTAAACCCGCTAAAGCCTGCACCAAACTCGACGGCACACCTCACTATAATATAAATCTACACTGCAAGAATGACAAATATCTATCACTCCCTAGTTGAGTTATCTTGGACCCAAGCAAGTGTCACAGACACACAACACACACCCAAATGCCAATCTGACTGCATCTGGTGCCTTTGCTTCCAGCGAGGAACCAATGATGATGAGTCAGCAAAAGTGACTTGGTGTTTTAACTCAGAAAGATTCTGATTCAATACAGTATAGAAAATTTGCATAGAAAATTATTTGAATGACATTATTTTTTGCAACTAGATGGAATACATGAATACATCATGTATTTATTAGTTTCTCCAAGTCTTTCTTGAAGTCACTCACCCTGGAAAAGGTCACCCAAAGTTTGAATTTCTCCCTGGATTTGTTTTACTTCCCTTCTTCCCCCACAGCACAATGAAAAGAATATGTTTAGGAAAGAAGATCTGTTAAATTCAAAAGCTACAAGATTAAGGCCAAGAGTTGCTTTTCATTCTTGGGCAGCAAATTAGGAATATAATCTAAGCAAAGCTGAATGAGATTTTTGCAAATTTCATTGTCTAAATAAACTTGGAAATTACTTTCATATTGGAGTTGACCACCCAGTTTGGAACAACTTTATCTAAACGGTACTTTCATGTCCCGCTTCATAGCACTTGTATTGTTAGTATGAGCAGAATGAATATCATGTCTCTATCAGATAACGGTCAGGAACTATTCATACTGTCAATACGAGTGCTTTGAAGCATAATGTCGGAGGACAGTTTAGAGAGGTATTAGCATTAGACAACTGTCCCAACTGGCTGAGTTGACAAACGGTGTACCAAACCTTAATTTGAATTCAAACAGATCTGCCATCATTAGTGCAAATTGAAACAACATTCTTCATTCCTCTGTTTAATAACAGTGTTCTTCAAATTGGGATGCAGCATGAAACGATCACATGAAATTCATTGAGTATTTTGTTTATATATAATTTTCAGTGCCTTGTTTCTTTTATCAAAGTTATCAAATTTATCAAAGTTCATATCCTATTCAAAACGACCTTAAAATAAAAATACAGCAGAAATAAGAATAAGCAATAAAGCAAAACATTAATTGTTGTTTTTGCAGAAAACAATTGTAACAAACAACTGGTGTTTATATAATTATTGTGGTATGAGTTATTTTAAATGTTAACATTTCCAATAATTAAGACAAAAAATTATTGGGTGGGAACGATGATAGAGAAGAAAATAATAAGATAAAGTTATAGACATTTGTGTGTGAGTAGTTTCAACTTTGACCTCAAAACCATGACAACATTGCCCTCACCCCTCCCCCTCTTTCCTTTTAAAACCTGTAGAACAATAACTCCCTCCTCCAAATACCCTCTGAGAGCACTTTCTTTCACTAAGAACAATGCCCAAAATACTTTGTTTTTATTTACAAAACCTTAAACTATGTTACCATGTTTTCCTCTAATACTTTTGATTTAAAAAAAATGAATAAGAAGAACTCTGTCAACTTAATACCTTCTTAGTGTGTAGCTCACTTCACTGTAGAGCAAATAGAATACACAACATGTATAGTATTGCAGAATGTTTCCCTGATATTCAATGAGTTGTTATGAAAACAAAGTTTATTGGTTGCAATAATTGGCTTAGAGATTTCAACTTATAATATTGGTTACCACGGAGACAAAAATCCGGATTGAGGTACCGATACTACAGTATTATAGACTAATGATTGCTTTTCATAGCTGCTTTGCAGTACCATAACCACAAGGGATTCTATAATTGGTTGAATTCATCGGGAAAATACACCACATGCTTTTCAACCAACTGTGGAGTGTTAGCTCAGTGGTTAACGCCGGTGCCTTTCAATCATAAGGTCCCCGGTTCGAGTCACTCCAAGAGTAATGTATGTCGTCCATTTACAGAGTTGTTGACAATTGACAATTCATAATCATGGACGTTAAATATGAATCTAAGAGACTGACTTCGGTCAGCTTGCGGCTTTGATAAGCCAATGATGGCTTCTTCACAAGTTCCTGCTTGCAGGAGGATCTAAATACATACAACCAACCGATTGTTATTTATGCATGATGAGATGGGTTCCATCAAATATGTCCGACAGAAATTTCAAACTTTGTGTAGAATAGATTGGTCGGTTTTGTCATGGATAAGTTTACTAAGGCACTGTGCCACAAGCAGGACAATGAAGGGGCTGCGTAGGACATAATCCTTTGTACTGTACATTCTCATACAACAGGGACAGCGGTTTCACACAATAGGCATTCCTGGTCTATAGAGATGATTCTATTGTTTCACGATATTGAAGCAGCCTTGCAGCTGCTGCAGCTTTCGTTTTTGAAACAATGCCTTGTAATCTGAAAATAAAGACCTCGGATTATTCGCACTTGATTTATCCGGTTCCTGGACTATCTGGATCCAGCTATTCCTCTGTTAATAATCCTACAGCATTGGATTAATTTCTTTTCCCGACATAACAGTACTCTAAATGTCATCAACAAAATTCAACATGTTTTGTTATCACAACTACACATCACTGTTTGGACAATTATTCCAATACTGTGTGTTCTATATATTATTGACCCTAATGTACCTTGAATCAACAACTGCCATGGAACACTATGCTAGAGCATTAGGAAACTTATCCAGCTTTTTCCTTTTCACATTTGGACAAACCTCAATCCTGTTGCATTTAGATATAGTCCAAATCTTATTCTCTATGAAATTTATTTTTGACAAAACCGAACTCTTCCACAGTTCCCAGTAAATATTTAGAGCTTGTGGAGCACAGGACATATATTTCTCAAGTCTGCGGTTCAAATCCATCTCCAAAACGCTCTTTTGACCTCCTCAAATTTTCTATATAGTTAACTAGTTCATTGTTTGGGTACAGCCTTTGCATCAATACAAGCAACATGTTGGTTTCTAAGGTTACAGTGGGTGAGACCATTGCTTAACCAATTCAAAAAACTTATTCAAAAATATTTACAGTTAGTCTATGCATAGACATTATGATAATAGTTTGCAGAGATATGATAAGGCAGTAAAAGGCAAATGGTCACCTGAAAAATAGATTTTAAAATTATTGCACATGAAAAGAGCAAAAATTAATAATCCAAATGGGAACGTAAAATAAGAAATATTAAAATTCTGCTCCATGCCGCTAGAAAATATACCAACACGGTCATTTCAATTAATAGTCTAACATACAAATTGATCTGTGAAAGACTAACAACATTCAAAACTTTTCTTATTTTACACTAGTCACAACCCTTATTCTTCCCAATGCCACCCTCCCCAACCCCCCCCCCCCCTCCATCCAACAAGAACATTAATTTTGAGTAAGAAAAGGAAACACTTTGGACTAACAAACATCCCACAATCCATAAAACCATGATAAACATGTTTATTACATATTTAAAAATAATGGTATGTTTGGTTTTCACATATTGTGATTTTCGATTCATTTCACTCATTCTTCATTTTTGGCTTTTCATTTTCACTGCTTTGGTTAAAACAGTCCAGCTGCTCTGTGTGCCGTTTAAAACTCTCTCTCTCTAAAAAAAAATATGATTCTTGCAAATATTGATTTTGTAAAAAAAAAAAAATGCAGTTGTTTGTTGATAATGAAGATATCACATTAATAGTTATTGATGTACTTTACCATTTGTGTTATCACAAAACAAGATTTGGGATTTCTTTCTGCTCACATTCTCAGAGTTCAAAGGTCATCTCTATTGCTCAAAAACCTTTTCATACAGAGTTGTTTGACCTGGATCAAGCTTTTTCAACTAGATCCAGAGGTAAGAAGAGTCCACCTCAAATTTGAAAAAAAAATTAAGGAAAAAATAGAGTTGAAAGAAAAAATCTGACACGCCAGGAAAAAAAATGAAAATCATAGCCCTACAGTTTCACGTCTGTTTAGTTTAGTAAGACGTTTTGATTCCTTTTTTTTTTTTGTGTGCTATCTCATTCTTAGTGATAATTAGACTTGAAGTAAGTCTATCACCACATGACATTTGAGGTCCCAAACTAGCCCTATATTGAATTTTTACTCTTATTCTCCTTGCTTTGTTGTATTTGCATTGTTTGTTATCTCTCTTTCTTTCAATTTTGGAATTCCACCACGGCAATTAGTATATCCTAGGAGGAATTTTAGTCACAGAATGTATTTTACATCAATTGTTGGATCCTGGCATAAATCAACATACAGTTACCATTGCTGCCACAATTGCTATCCAAACACTGGCCGTGTGTCTGTCTTCTATCCTGCAACCGGCAGGTTTCAAATTTTCACGACGGCAAAAATACCTTCGCATCTTAGGCACTGATTGTGGCATCTATCTTGGCATCCATGACTTGCATTATCTCCACTCCACTTTCAAGCCACATCAACACAATTTATGGTCAAGATAAATAAAACCTGCCATAACATGCTCTGATAGTGCCGTCACGTGACCAGGCTCGCAACCCTCACTCGCACGATCCTCAAGCGCAGCGTCATTTCCCGTCCTGCTCAAAACGTGTCGATCCCAGAGAATCTTCTGATTTCTTCGTAAGTAATCCAGAAAGTCAACGACCACGGAGCCTGGAGGAAGATAAATTTCGTAGAGAGTACCCAAAATAATATGTAGACCTGTCATCTTTTTTTTTTAATACAAAGTTTTTTACTAAAAGTTCTTTCTTGAAGGTACAAAGTTCTGGTTGTTGAGAGACATTGACAAGAGTCAAACCAGACATATAATAGTCTCAGATGAGGGATAGAAATATTGTTTATTTTCGAGTTTAGCAGTAGAAGAGATCGATTTCAAAAGTGTGAGTACAGGTGACCATTTCTGCTACCATAGCATATTTTGAGCCAAAAGAAATGACCTCCAAGACATGACTTTTTGGGAAGCTGTTTGTAGTGTGGATAAGTAATAATAAGCTTTACACCCCACCCTTACAATTAGTAACTTTTAGACATGTAACAAAATAATAAGAGAAGACAGAAACTTCATGTGAATTTAGATTATTTTAAATTTCTTTCCTGGTCAGGTGAATACTGTGGCTTCCAACTGAAAACTCCATGCACAAAAAACATGGTAAATGACGATAGGCAAAAATTAAGCGCTGGATAGCTCAGTTAATTGAATTCTGGTTTTGAATTCATATCAATACATTCTTTACTCGATTCAAAGATGTGTTCATAATTTCAAAATAAAAACTTACTGGTCATGATTTGTGCGTACTCTTAATTTAATGACAACTTACCTAGAAATTCAATATCGTAAAAGTTTCAAATTAATTTTAGAGCGGAATTTTAATGTAGAATATTAAAAAACTAGCGGGTGGTTGTAAAAGGGTTTGAGGGAATGTATCGTCAAAAACGATGAGAATATCACTCACCATCCTCGCCCAGATTGGCAAGAAGCCTTTATAGAGGGAGAAGAACCCCTCCTGCCTCACGGACTTGAGCAAACAGTCGATGGACGATTTGTAGAGAAGGCCTCTCCCGTCTTTCCCGATTGGCTGGTTCATGACTCTTGTTTTGACGACGTCGGCGGGGGTACTGAGGGAAGCTGCTACCAGACCTGAGCAAGAGCTGCAAATCAAATTAATAACCATTAACGATACAGACGAATTGGTTACACACTCGACAGTAGTATGAATGGCTCTGTAAGTCTAACTGTATGGATGACTTTGGTCACCCGTCTGGCGATGAAGGATTGTAGTCCCGAATAATTACGATATCGGTGATTAACGGGGTCATTTCTCAAAGATGAAAAGTGGTATCAAAATGCAACCTGGAGTGATAGCAGTGTCTTTGAAACATGTCTAAAACATATCTAACATATTGTTGTGCCAAAAGTCATCTTTGAAGGGACCATAAGGTGAAGCAAAAAGGTACCAGGAATCAGTTTATCTTGTTGACAAAGTCTATTTAGTGACATAGTATAAATAGGTACTTGCATGAATATACAGTTGAAGAGATTGACATTTTAAATTTTTATGTCAAGGTCTGCCCACTCATAAATATTCATGAGATGGGAACCAAAACCAATAAAACAACACCCATAACCGCCAGCACAATTGCAAAGGTTACTGAGCCTTCAGCAACGTAACCAAAAGGGGAAAAGAAAAATAAATTCCCTAATTGGGCAATACCACAATATCCAGTCACTTAATGGTGCACTCTGTTGTGATCAAATAAATCTTGTTTGCAAAGAAGTTGGATATTGCAACCTAGCTACAATATTCTTGTGATTTTGATTACCCAGGTTAAGTCTATTGTGCTTACTTACTCTTGCAGGAAGTGTGTCATGAACTGTAAAACAATCTGCTGACCTTCCTACATCTTTTTTGGTTAAAATTCTACCAAAAAATTTGTACTTCCAACTTCCTGTTCCTACTCCCATTGTGCTACAAAGTTAATCTTGCGGAGAAGGTGTTAAATGAATGGCATTAGCTAAAGTATTAAAAAATAGAAAAACAAACAAGGGAATGTACACACACTACTGGCAATATGAACAGTGTGTTGTAACAATGGCATATTACCTTGCCTAGTGATAAATTCTTCACAAGCTGTTTAAAGACTCTTAAATGTAAAAGTCACATCATTATTTCGATAGTGTCCCAAAGTCTCAGTTATTTTCCCCATCAGCCCTTGCCCAGGTCAAAGGTTGTGGGTGCAAATAATCAATTACCATATCCTCTCACATGACAAACATGAACAGAAAATTAATCGCAATTTCCTTTCAATTCCTGAATCCTGACAGAAACCTAGAGTAATGAACAGCATTTCTTGTCATTTTCAGGGGTATAGTTTTTTAAGGACATGAGGTTTTTAATGTCAAATGGATAACATCCGTCAGTGTGACAACATTGTATAGTTTTGAATACTGGGTTCAACAGAACAGTTGCTATGGTAACGACATGGTCTGAATCTGTTCCGTATAACCATCAAAATCAATAAAGTGCATATTTTCTTAGTAGTGGGTATTACACTAGACCTGTCTCATTTGATTGTATGCTAGAAATACATGTGAGTTCAGAGTTACTTTAAACTGAGTAATTTTTGAGAAAGTTTTGGTGATGCTTGGGGTCATATACAATGCCACAGGGGCAATTTGAAGTCTCAGAATCATCCAAACTATAGGTACTTTTGAAAACATGGATGAGTATCATCATAAAAGCTTGAGGATACTATTACTACCGTACTTCAAAGTACTTCAAATCCTAAAACGAAAAAAAAGAATCTGACCTGGCAAGAGCATGTGTGACCCAGTTATCTGCCAGTGTTGTATTTCGAAGGATGGCTTGCTTGGCTGTGTCGTATGTTGTTAAATCTGTAGAAAAAGATCATTCAGTTGAAAGTAAGACTTGTATTATGGTAGCATTGGTAACATCAAGTCAACCAAAGGAAGTGTAAGGAGACAGGGGTAATGAGAGGGACCAGGGGAAGTGACTCCCAACAGATAGAAAATTGAACAATTTCTTCGCTAAGAAATGATCTTTTGTTCACAATAAAATTGTCGCTGAATGAATTGAAAATGGCCCCAGAACATTGTACAAACGTTATTATGGGACAACGAACAATAATTTTCTTGCCGCCGATAAATTTACAGCCAGCGGTTTTCAATATTATTATGCAGGAAGCTAAAGGTTTACAGATTAACTAAGCTGAATACTTACTGAGGGTTTGCCTATCTTTTATTAATGATCTTAATATGAAGAAGTTTTCTTTGCCTAATACTGAAGCATAAACTATCTTCAAATCAGTACTTGTGATCCTGGTTTAATCATGAGGCTTTCCTAGATCTTCTTTTCAATTTCTTTTTACTCTCCCTACTCACAGTAGTTTTCAAGGTATTGCTATCCAGTTTTTCTTACTACACTTTTTTGGTATTGATTTGTAAACACAAGACGCAACATTTTGACCCGCCTTACACCAATACTGAAATTTTGTTGACCTCTTATTGTACAAAAGTTGGTGTCCATGTATTTCAAAAGTCTTTTCAACTTCCACAAATTTTAAAGGCTTCTCCTAAGGCTTCAAGGTTTGACAAAAAACCTGCTTTAAAGATTTTGAAAGATTTTGACAAGCTTGAAGGGTTCTAAGCACAGGAATGCTATAGAAAATAACTGTCATTCATTGACTTTGTTTGACCAAGGATTCAGCCAAATGTTTTTTTTTACTCTTTTCACTCACCTCCCATGTTGACCAGTGCCGCTCTTTGGACATTCGGTACCCATCCTCTCCACAGTCCTGTGAATCCTCTCTTGCGAACGATGTACGAGAATGCTCCGATAGCTGTCTTGACCCTGGCAGGAGAAAAAAAATGTTCAAACACAATTGAGAGTTTTGCAAAATAAGATGTGTTATACCATTGTTCTGATACATACAACAACTATGTACCATATTAAAAGCAGAATCTATGCAAAGAAACCACTTAACCTTTCCTAACCAGTTTCGACCTTTGCTAGAACTAGAAGGAACAAAATTCAACTACTAGGGACGATATGTTTCCATGGTAATTCATAAATAGCTTTATCCTGTCACCAAACTGTGAAAGAAAAGAGATTAGACACATTGTGTGTATCCCCTGCATTGTCCAAGCTTGGAGCATAGAGAAAACAGACATTCACCCATGACAGAAAGACAAATAGCTTGATAAGATAACAGTTTAGGGTTGAAGGTGATTCTTAATATCACTTAAACATAAAGAACAATGAATGTTATTGTTCCCAGAGTAAAACAAAGGTCAAGGGTCAGGGTCTCAATTCATCACTTGATAAT
>JAIPMN010020051.1:0-27208 GCA_020650975.1 Apostichopus californicus
GACCCCTCCCCCAGGCCGGCCATCAGTCTTCAGCCCCCCCCACTCAAAAGTACTTTCCTACGCCACTGTTTCAAACACCCACCGATTGATCGTCTCTTGCCCGTTTGGCTTCATCCTCGTCGTATCTATTGCAATTGTACCTGAGGAACAGAAATTGAGCGGAGAAAAATTGGAAAATACGCTGAAAGGGAGATTAAGGGGATTTACTCTGTGCTAAAGAATCAAGAGGCTACGACGACTACTGTATCGAGAATGTCAAAACAAAGGACATATTGTTCTATATTACAATGATGGATAACTTTTACAGGAGTGAAATCATTAAGTTGATCTCCAAGGGACTTCATTTTCTCTGATATTCATAAATAGGAATTATAAAAAACAAATATTCAGATATAAGCCGATTAAAAAGAGACAAAAATTGAAAAAAGGAAAGGGGATGAGCACCTCAAAATGTACATGTAATAGTGGTAATCAATATTCTGTAAACTTCATTTGGAATAAACATTGATGCACTGTAGACTAAGGAATTTTAAAATGGTATATAATTCTCAATTCTGAGACAATTGCTCTGTTGTGTGGATTTCCGTTGGCCTGTTGGCGACTGGAAGTAAGTGGATTTCCTTCCTCTCGATTCTAACTGTAATCATCTCCTATCCAGCATTCATCACTATCACATCTTCTGATCAAATTAGAATTTCTGAATATGCAACTAAAATCCACGGACACAATCTTTTGAGTAAGGAAATTTAGGCTGAATTTACCAGTACTGTACATCAAAACATTCAAGAAAGTTATATGCCCTAATACCTTGTGAACACCCTTAGAGTTCAACGTAAGTCCACAAACGAAACTGAAGTAGCTGGATGTAAACCCCTATCTCCCCCCCCCCTCTCTGTCCCTATAGGCCCCACCATAGATCAGACAACCTCACTCTTTCAGTCTCTTTCTGTCACCATCCAGGTCATCGACAGAAAGGACTCATGAATATGCAAAGGACTTCAGATCAACTATTCTTCTTATACAGCTCTACCTCAATGCCTCTTGCTATGTGTGTATGATACATCACACATTTAACAGTTTAACTGCTGCTGTTCTTTATTGTCTACATGAGGTTGTCATAGTGATACATCTTATAAACTGTGTCTGAAACTTACCAAGATGATCCATGAGGCTCCCATGGTCCTAGACACACCCAACAAAAGTCAGCCTGCAACCGAAGATAGAAATGTTACGGCATGAAGAACGAGGCTAAAATTTTAGCGAGACTGCTCAATGAAACTATAATGAAACGCAAACTGCATAATGAAACATAACCTCTGACATTACATAACGCCCTCCCACATTAACATAACACCCTCCACATTAACATAACACCTCTTACATTAACATAACACCCTCCACATTAACATAACCCCCTCCCACATTACTCTACTACTCTACTACCAAACCTACAGATGACAATTTAAACTAATATAGCAATTGATCAAACCATCTCATGCCAGTAGCTCTTTAAACAACAAGGGAACTTTACTAAGAGCTGTAACGGTGGTTCTATTCGAAAATGACATGTTCTTGCCCTGACACTTTGTGCACTGTATCTATCTCAGCGTCAATCGCACACCAAGGGGAAATCAGACACTGTCATAAATATAGGCCAAATCCATCAATATTTTGAAACAAGACTCCACTAGTCAAGTTCAGTGTTATGAAAATTGAGAATGAATTTTTCTTCACCCGATATTTCCCAGGTCTTTTTAGTTTTCCCTAGGCCCAGAGGCTGTCCCCCCCCCCCCTTTGATGACCCCAACCCCATCTCTCAAGTACCGCACTGTGATGCAAGTTTATTATCAAAGTAATTAACAAAATTATCAGACCAAAAAAAAAGCCTGCTTCCATACTGCATGAGAAACAATAAGAGTTTTTGGCATCCTCAAGTGGCTAGCTATTTAAATTGAAATTAAAATTAGATACTTGTTGACACTCACTGAATTATGTCAAGGGCAGCTTGCATAGTAACAGTATTTTGGGGTGGGTAAAAACAGATTTTCCTTAAATATATCTCGTCTTTCTATCGTCTGTTAACCCTGGGATTTTACCTGCCACAGCAGTAAGTTTTCATTAGGTAAAGTGTGACCTATATGGATTGTTTCTATCTCGGGGCTAAAGACTGAATTACAAATGATGCGACCTTTTAACGGAGGCATGTGTGGTTTCACGCGACAGAGTCGACCTTCGACTGATATTTAAAAACAAAGTTATTTATAATACACCCAGTGATGTCACAGAGTGCTTTACACAAACAACTTAGTTTTGACTTTTTACAGCTACCGAAAATTTTACAGCTGTTTGGCTGGTGTTAGTGCGCCCTTAAGTCTACTACAACAAAAGCGAACATGCATATGCATAAGTATTTACTGTTGTAACCATGTTAGCTACTAGTCAATTGTCATTTTTTACATATGACCAAGCCATATGAAAACAACAGGTGAACCCAGACCAAACCTAATTTTATATGTAGGAGTCATCAGCACAGACCTGATAGCATGCTAAAAATTGCTCAAAGTTTTTTGTTTTTTTAATTTCAAAAGTACTTTCCTGGAGGTTCTGACAAATTATTCATGAAATATCCAGCGGTGTTAAATTTAGATGATTAAATCGGTTTATCGAGAAAGAAACGTTACGAAGCAAAATGGAACGAACATGGTCACAGCTGCATGAGTTTTACTTTGAACATTAGTGACCATTATTTTGACTTCTAGAATATTTAAGGCCAATACTGTTAACAGATAAGAACCACAGGGTGAGAATTTGGTTACCAATAATTTAACTAGGCTATCTTTAAAGTAGCATCACGTTTGGGCATAGCGATGCTTCATATTTTTGTCAGGGGCGATCGAAGAGGGTCCCGGGTGTGGGAGGGGGGAGGGGACTTGAAGGGCAGTGGGACATGTCACATTTATTTGGAGGGGAGAACCACAAATTTTACCTCCAAGAAATTATTACTTTGTAAATTCTGTACCACAAATTTTCAATATATGAATATTTTCCAACAAAAGGGCATGATTTCATTACATTTTCCCCGTACTTTAATTTAATTAAAACACAAAAATGACAAAATTTGTCCCCCCACCCACCTCCCCACATTAGTCACCCCCTCCTTCTTATAACTAATACATCCCACTCTTTCACCTAAACCAAAGTAAACAGCTGGACAGGATAAATTACCTTGCAACTATGATTTCGACAAATCATGTGATTACACCCTCCGTCTTTCTCTATAGTAACATGGCACTTGGGACACTCCTTAGTATTAGCTGCGATCCAATTAGATGTCTCGCTATCGTCGTCACACTTTTTGATCCACAACTTCAGCCACTGGAGAGTGAAAAAAAAAGTAGATGACACCGAATGAATTCAAAATGTTATGTGCCAACTCTGTCAAAACAATTTTTGCTTTTGCTTGTTCTTTTTTACCAATATTTCCCTTCAAAGATATACTAGTATTTTCCAGGTAAGACTTCTACTATTCATTAATTTAAAGCAACCATTAAGAGTCCAGACTCCGACGATAGTTTCCTTTCATCAGTTACTATAGAACAAAATTATTTTGATATCTATATTGATTACCTCAAACATTCTAGTGAGAATGTTTTGTTTTTGGCTTTTCAAGCAACACCATAACAATTCCCCCCCCCCCCATTATCCCATATTGAACACTAGACTTGTTCTTCTCATTTACCAATAATGACCACCAACCCTCCACTATGACAACCACCTCCCCCCCCCCCATTGCCATCCCCCATTTAACACTACAGTTGCCCTTCTCATACACTCCCCAATGACTACCAGTCCATCCCCACCCCCCAGTCCCACCCCCCACCCCCAGTCAAAATGTTCTTGTGATATCAACGGTAAAAAGTGTCTGCGTACATTTCTCAAATGAGATGAAGTTAGCCAAAAAATATTGAAATCAGATTTTTTTTTTTTTTTAAATATTGTTTGATAATTATTGATTATTAAAGCTGATATCATATCCTGGGAACTTTTCCTTTATTTTTTTTTCTTCATGTTTTTGCTTTTCCAGTTACAAAAACTTCAATTTGCAATTTACTAGCAATAACAATCGCCTCCACAAAGTTTGCAGTGAGATCATTTGTCAACAAAATTATTCTTATTTTTAATACTAAGAAAACATATGATATAGTCAAAAGAACAAAAACATATTTTTTTATATATATTTGTTATTACTAAGAAAACATATCATATCATATTACTAAGAAAACGTACCATATAGTCAAAAAACATATTTATATATATATTTTTTAATAGATTCTTGTGGTGAAAGTTTCAACCGGTACCTTAATAAAATGTATAAAAGTAGATAAACAGGGCAGGAAAAAACAAACTTTAAAACATAAATCATTCTCCAGTTCAAGAATACTTAACATCTAATATTGGCATTCATGGAAGAGAAATGTTTACAGGAAAAACATACGCATACTCGAGGAATATTTCTTGGAATAAATTTACCGTCAGAAACGACAGAATTTTAACAATCTTACAAAGGAATTGATAGCCATAGGTGCCTAGAGAATTGACATCAGGACTAACTTTATTTACATTAGCTACGAAACTTCTCAGCATTGCTGTTTTGGTAAAGCGGACAAAGTAAAACAGACTTGGGCTTTTTCTGCATTTTGACAAAAATTGAATTTTCTTTATCGTTGGTTCTGATTGGATACGTAACAAACTCACCTTGCACTGTACAGGGTCGTGCCAATTTTCACCGCACTTGAAGCTGCAAATGAGCAACAACAAACAAAATATTAAAAAAAATATTGAAGCAGATGAGAAAAAGATGTTATGAAATACTGAAGGAGATTGTTAATAACTGACTATCTATAATGCATATATATATAGACAAGAAATGCTACTTCTGTTTCATTAATCATTACCCATTTAAAGACACTTGTTATGAAAATATTGGATATCCTTCAATATTAATAGCTAGATAACAGCCTCATCACTATCTCTTGCAATGGGTGGACATATTTACTGCCCTACTCCCTGTCATAAAATTATCCCTAAACGCCCCTCTCACGATACCCAATCTAGAGTCGCGATAGAGATTGAGCCATCATATAGAGAATAAAAACCATAGACACAGATGATGACACTAATTACACTACCTGAAAGCCCTCTCCTTTATTAAAAATTCATATCAACATATTCCAAGAACTTATTGACATTTTGACAGAATGGATGTCTGTAATTAAATCTGCTCTTATGTCTTGTTTCTCATTAGCCTGTAGCAATTAAGGTAAGAGGCAAATTTCCTGTTGTTGTCAATTGTTGAGAAATCGACCACAAGATTGTACTCTCTATGAGAGCCGGTACAAACGTCAATTTGGTGAAGACGCGCCGACTACATGATGCCACGAGAGAGTAAAGGCTTACCAGCAGGTGTGAGCACACAGACATTGGACTGGTTTGGCTTCAAGGTGACTAGCTTTGATGGCGTTGGGACAGTCTGGGGCGGGGCACCATCTCATCAGACGGTTACATTCTACAAAACTATTCGTTATTAGATGCTGGTATTTCAGTTTGACTTTATCCCTAACAAGTCCCCTGGAAAATAGGCAACAGAAGAAAAATTAATATTTATGGGCATGTGAATACTGGGAAGAAAATAATTATATCTTGATATAGGAGGACAAATTTTGATGGAGAAGAGGAAGTTAAGGTGGGAGGAAAAGAGGCAAGAGAAATGGGGGTGGGAGGGGGAAGGGGAGGGACAGAACCATTGACATGACCAACGATACCAATGTGGAACGTTTCTGTGTATTTGGCGATGGCATGTTCTGGCAAGAAATAACCATACTTGTAGCTGTTACAAGCATTTTCAAATTGTTAACTGAAATAGTTGCCACAAATAAAATCTGATGAAGTTATTTTTTTGCAAAACCAGGACTTCTTTTCACTCAGTAGTACATTAGTATTCCAAATGTCTTTGATATGAAAGTATTTCCAGGCTGTAGTTAATATATTGCATGCAATGTGATCAAGGCTCAAGTGTTCAAGGCTCAAATGATCAAGGCTAAAGTGATCAAGGCTCGGCAGCTGCTTTTCCATCCATTTGTTTTTTCTTGAATACTGATGTGTTAACAGTGAAAGGACTTGGGACCCCTCCATGCAATGGTGACAGCCAAAATTAGTTTGTATTTTGGAACAAAGCCTTTCCCCCCACCACCCTCCCCACCCACTTATTGGCAATGCAAGCTTGCATCAGCTGCTGAAAATGTCTATGCTTACTTCATTTTAAGAATTAAATGCCACTTCCTTGATGTACTTTGGGATCGCATAACTTGAAATTATTGATGAAAAGGGAATATATATTTTTTTTAAAGATTTTTCTTCAGATTCTCACAACGATCTGAAAATATCGGGAGGTTCTCTTTGTTGTTCCTCAGGTTACTCTACAATGCAGGGACTGTATGCTGACATATAACCCCACTCCTTGTCTTAACAATACCCTGTAAAGGTGTTGAGATATATATCCAAAAAAATGAGTCCAATTACCCCTAGGAATACAAAGACAATTTGAAGCCATTCTATAAACATGATCAAAAATGTTATTTCAAAATCTACTTTTGAAGATAAAATGGACTAATTTTTTAGTAATTTAGCATGGCAGCTGTTGGCATTGTACTGCAGTAAGACCAATGAGATTCATGTTACTTTCTTGGTAGAGACTTCCACAGCACATTAAGGATTGTAATCAAATGACAAAGAATCAATTGTGTACTCACATGACAAAACTATCGTCAACCAGGATGTCACATTTATGAGCCGGACAGGATATCGTCTGTAATTATCAAATTTAAATACAAAAGAGGAAAATTAATCATTTAGCTCTCTGGAATTAGGAATTAAAGTAACAATTCTCACAGCTCAGGTAACTGGTTGTTACCACTCTGCCTGCCAAAAGTATAAAGACACACTTGAGGTTAGAGGACTATATATTATAACTGAACTAGGAGGGTGAGCAGCAATTCCTTCAGAGTGCTTGAAATAGCTTCAAAACACAAATGTTTATGAAGGAAATAAATCATGCATGTCCCTTTAAACAATGTTATTGCTAAACAAGTAATTAACATAACATTGTCGAATAGAAACTATCTTGACATTTGATGTTTGGACCAAACAATATTTATGGAAATAATCAAAATTGCTTATCATTTCTTTCATACAGCAAACATGTCTCTTTAGTGTGTGTTCATTCAGCGTCTGATACTCTCTGCTTGTCTTGTACACTTGTGATATGTATCTTTAACTTGGACAACGAGAGGGAAATACATTCAACTAAAAAGAAAACTAAACTATTGTTTAGTCTTCTTTGATGATGTGTATCAGTGTATGAGTAATATGCTAGCAAACACAAGTGATTGCTAAGGAGAGTCAAGTTTAGCAGTTTTGATTTATAATACTTCCCAGGTTGTCTTCAACTCCTGGTTAAACTCAATACATGCACAACAATACTGTGCAATCACGTCTTCTGTTTTGTAGTGTACCCAATCAGTAGAGGAATTCCCTGATTTCGAGTAAAGTTCAAGTGCTAAATTCCAAAGATAATCGTGCAATTATTTCAAAACTCTCAAGAGGCAAGCAAGCACCGAGTGTTTGCAAGAAATATTTGTACATACGAAATGACGGAACAAAGGTTGTAGGATTCCAGATTGGAGATGAGAAATTTGATTCATAATTGTTAATAAGAAGTGTGTTAGTAAGAAGTTCTAGCTGTATCAATAATATGCTAAAACAGATACATAAATGGTGAATGTACTTAACAGAGACACAAACTTAACCATCATGATTGAGAGAACACTGACATATAAACAACTTCCCAAAATAACGTGAAACAAAAATCCATGGAATAATTAAGTGTTCAAATTTCTGTATAGCAGTTTTGAAGTCCCTGAACTTTGTCCTCTTTTGAAATACCATGATACCTGTTTACAAAACGTGCAATACATGTTCGGACTTTGGTATATTTTGCTTAGTGTTTTTGTGATGTGATACTGGATAAATTATTCCCTGGATATCACAATCAATTATCGGAATTTTTTTTTTGGGGGGGAGGGGGGGGGGAGTTTTGCTTTATTATATTATATTATAATGTTTATTTTATTTTCTGTAATGGAGAGTGGGCTTTTTAAATACTGAATCTACAATACTGGCCCTCTTAATATGACCTAATGATGATAGTGTTGTGTATTTAGACTACGCCATGTTTACAACTTTGTGCAAAACATTTCTTGGATTCTTGCCAAGAATACTTGCAAGGGCAAAACAGATATCAGTGGGTATGTTCAGTTTTAATTATGTTATGTTCAATTGTATCATACAGCGGCCAGACTGTTGAAAATTTACTTTCACGAATGACAAAGACTGCTCTGTATGTAATGTTAAGTGGCCTGACTGGTCTGTTTATAGATCGTTATCGGTAAATATTTTTCAGAACTTGCGTCTTGTTTCTTTGACCAGCTGATCGGCATATTGACCATTGGCTGTTAATTGAAATCGAAAACTGAGGCTAAAGAAATGTTTTTTTTAGAACAGATTAATAATTCATTACGTTGGTTTCGATGCCAACACTGTTTAACAATCTACCTTGAAAAATATGAAAGGACAAACAAAGAGAAATTAAAAAGGTTTCAGATCCAACTGGCACTATGACATCACTGGTTTACCAAAGGAAAGCCCCTCCAACCCCTCCCACCCCCCAGACACCACTTTTAAAATAGTATATCTCCTAAATGGAGCGAGATCTTTCCTAGACATATAGAACTTTGTTGATCACAGTCAGGGACAATTAAGACATACTGTTTTCACAACACTGATTGTTTTTCCACATACCTCCCACTCATTCTTGTGAAAACACAAATGCTTTCTGGGGACCTGGAAAACATGTCCATGAAAAACCCTGGAAAAGTTGGTAACTTGGTAGAGCGAGTACACACTGACTGGCCTCGACAGTGGAAACTCTCTCATCACCGTAACAATGAACATGTCAATGCCTCTCACCTGTTTCTCGTACTAATAACAGATAATGGGATCTCTTACCTGACCCATGCCATCTTCCATAATTTTAGTAGTAAGGTAATCTCCCCAGCACTCTTTACAGAACCTGTGACCGCATTCCAATCCGGTCATTCCCTGACGAGTAACAAAATTGAAAAACAGTTTTTATATATATATTTTGTTTTGTAAGGCAAATGATTGGAGGGTAGTGTTGCTTGACAAGGTGCACAGTTAGGAAAAGAAATTGCAAGAATGGGAAATGGGGGAGGGTTTGTTTGAGGTTCTTTTATAGATTAGAATAAAATTCAGACCTAAAACCAAAAAAAAGTAAAGGTATGGACAACACAAGGTACATCTTACTTCTAAACCATTTTATCTAATATATACATGTTTTTCTAATTAAAAACACAATTCTGACGAAAAAACACAATTCTGACGATGGCATCTTTTGTTTCACACTCATCGTTATTAATATTTGGTGTTTGCCAGTACTATACACAAATTAAGACTACTATCAATACTAGGATATGAGGGGGTTGCAGCATCCTGCATAAACAATAATCCTTTGTTTTCTGTAGTTTCAGACAATAGGCACTGTTGTTCTGCAGAGATAATCTCTATTGTTATATTGATTCAGCTTTGCTGCACAGGATTTTACATAATAAAATATGTAGGTAAAACATCAACATAGTTGACATTTTTGGTTAGGCTCAAAGACCAACAATGTCACAGCTCTGAGAAATTGTTACACCAATTGCTGAAATCCAGAAATCTAGTGTTAAACCGGTTTAGTGCAACACAGCTGTCTAACGCCTTTGTTTGCTTTTCTTATAATAATCATTTTATGATGACTCATTGATTGATCATATGGTTGTTTGTCATACTCAGAACGGACAAACTATATTTTGGAACAAACATTGATGAATTTGGGAAGCAAAGTTCAAGAGAGCTATGGGCACTTTTTAAAAAACAAAATTCTCCTTTGTTGACAGACAGACATCTGCAAGAAAAGCAGTGCCTTGCACTGTAACCAAATTCTGGCTTGGGCGTGAACACTCTGGGGTAATGATTACTAGAATTCATTTGCGGTTTTAGCTCCTATAGATGTAAAAATGAAGTAAACTCGTAAGATCGGCAACTGACAAGAACTCAGATGGCTTCTGATACAGTACAGAGTCTGTGAGAGACTCCCGGGTTGTATGGACTTTGACCCAGACGTTTCATATCCAACTACTGCTAATAGATTATTCCATATAGCGTATTATCATTGATACAGCAGTACACACAACACAGTACAGAGTGAACAGTGTGATGTACTGGTCTATAATTTAATACAGAGGGGAACAGCACTGCTGCACCACGGTTTTCTATTGCAATACAAGTTAAAGGGATCCTTACTAGTGTATGTCACAAGAAAACAAAAAAAAACAAAAAAAAAGGAGGAAGCAGGAAACACAAATGGAGAAATCTCATTGATCCACCAGCTGTTAATGTTCCCAAAAAGATGAGATATTATGTTGAAAAATATGGTTTAAAAACATGTAAATGATTTTTCAGAGAAAGAAATCAAGTTTAATAAGGCCAACAGTCTGACAACAAAAGATGCTAACATGTCAGTTTTGGAACATCCACTTCCACAAAAATATTCTGTAAATACCCTCAAATCATTCCGTTTCAACGGGCCAGAAGATTTAAGAATATTTACACATGTTTTTGAAATATATTAGCAATTTTAAAGCTCGCAAAAAGGTTATGACCTTGAAGCAGGTAATAAAGGCAATGCTAAAGGAAGCCACTTTCTCACTGCCTCCATTTTATGCATATAATAATGTTACCATGGTGACCAAGACAGTTGCAGAGACAGGCAGACCTCTGTAATACTCACAGATGCTTGAACGGTTCGGCAACATATCTCATCGTATTCCGTCAGCTGAGAGGCTGATCTAGTTTGCACCTGTTGAATAAGACAGTGGCATTTCAATATTTGTGTTGATGAATGATAAAATGTGCAATGGATGTGAAACAGATTGAAATGGATGTAAACCTCACTCACTGGTGGATGTGGGGATGGGAGGGGTGGGGGTGGGGGTGGGGGGAGAGGAGGGGAAACGAGCAGCGGAGGGGAGTGGGAATGGTGTTGAAATTGCTAAAGAAGAATGAAATTACCACTGAAATACAAGTGACAGATCTTAACGTTCTCTGTTTGCAGAGTAGTTGGATGACAAATTTTCAACACTAAAAGGCAAACTCTTCAGACAACTTGCACATTTTCTCAATAAAGTACACATTTGAGACTCTTCGGGTAAGTTTGTAATGATAAATGTATTAAAGTACATAGCAAGTTATGCTTTAAACTTTTAGCTTGCCTATGCAGCCCGGGTGTTTGCTTTACAAGCAAGTATGTGCACATTAAGCACATTGAGACTCTAGGTAGGGTTAAGTTTGAATTGATAACTGCAGTATATAGCAAGTTGTGTTTTAAACTTTTTGATTGTCTATGCAGCCCGGGTGTTTGCTTTTCAAGCAAGTATGTGCACATGAAGCACATTGAGACCCTAGGGGTAATTTTGAATTGATAACTGAAATATATAGCAAGTTGTGTTTTAAACTTTTCGTTTGCCCGTGCAGCTCAGGTGTTTGCTTTACGAGCAATTACAATATTGTCATCCCTTGAATGTCAGAACCAATGGCAGGGAATTGTAAAGTGAAATGTACAGAATTACTCAACTTCAAATTGATGTTTACAATTTTAGCGAAATGGAGAAACCAAGCGAACGACACATCCGTCGAGGTTAAGTTGCCTCATTTGGAAATGTATCTGTCGCACATTGGTGAACATTCTTTAGTTAATCTGAAGATACCTGCTCAAGAAATGTCGCTTTTTAGTTTTAAATCTTTCAAAACTTCATAAACACCAAAAGACAGCTACACTTTTTGCCTGACTGTTGTATAAATAACTTTTGAAATACTATCCTGAAACTAGCTCTTAGCTAGTTGTGTTGCTTGAAGACTGACACTTCGACTCTCAGAGAACCCTGATCGGTTTCTCTCAGAGGTAAAATCCCACACAAGCCGTTAATTTTGAAGCGGGTTTAAATTGTACCTTTGAGTTCCTGCCAACGCCTCTTTTGTAAGGACTGATAACGTGTGCCTCGGAGAAAAGTTTATCTTGATCTCCATCGTAGAAAGTTTCTAGTAACTTCTCTTTATCCCATTTGAAATGATTTAGTAATATTCTGGTGACTGTCGCTGGTACCTGGCCAGGAAAGAAAAAGAAGAAAAAATGAAGTGTCATTTCAGAAAGTACTCAGTGGACTCACAATTACAGTGCTTACTGAAAGCTTGCAACAGGAATGGCCAAAGTAGCTCTTTGCAACATCAAAAGATTTATTTTGAATCAAAATTTTGTTATTGCCAAAAGAAATAAATAAAGTGTGGGAAGGGAAGGATTTCTGATTTACTGAGGCAATCTGGTACTGCCACATGATTTAATTTCTTTTATTTTGTTTTTTCACAACAAAATCATATTGTTACATATATACATGATGGGATCTTAAGTTCGTACAACGTAGTTGTGAAAGGAAGAGTTCAAGGAATCCTTCGACCTTAACAAAGTAGAATACTCCCGTACAGGAAAGGGAGGAAAGAAACGCCAAAGAAAAATGGCAACTAATGTCTACCTTTCACTAACATACAGGAACAATTCATATCTTCACCATACAAATTACTATGAGGATATGGTTTTCACATAAATAAAAAAAACAAATTGCAGAAAATTTTCAGCATTCAGCACTGGATATATCCCTTTAATCTGATCAATTACAATGTACTGAGTATTTATACACTACATGTTAGTTTGGTAAAAGGTGTTCTCCAAAGGTGGATAGAGAAGTTGGTAAGTCTTTGCTTTGTACTGCTCACTCAATTGGAGCTGAGACAAATAGCCGGAATCAAAAAGAGGTACAGTATGTCGAAAAGTTGCTTCAGAGGATTTCAATTACAGACCTATTAGAATTAAACTATCCCTCGGCCTTAAGAAGTGAAGTAGTGGTGCCAATTCCACAGGGTCCTTAGTCTTGTGACACATCAGTCAAAAAGGAAGCTTACCGGGAAGAAATACACACATTCTTGTCGACATACCAAAAAATATAACACCACATTGGAAGTGATGTACGAGAGGACTATCTGAGGATACGAACTACAGTAGGAGAGCTACTTATTGATGGCAATGAGTCTAAAGCAAGAAACTGCATAACTCATTCTTGTGATCATATTGAGATAGTTTCCAAATTCAACAGGCTCTGATGATCTATTTCACCAAAAAAATATAAAAAATTGAAATTAGTAAACTGATACCATGTTGTAAAATGCTGTTTTTGTGGCTCCTGTGTCTCAGAAACATCCTACAGTGCCCAACAGTGCAAGATTTAAACCAAAATGAATATATGCATGCCTCTGTGATTTATTTCATAAATAAAATCCTCAGGTCTGAAGAACTAAATTTTCAAACCCAACTTTAATCTACAAAGCATAAGGGAAACAGCTTACATTCCTACAGTGAAATAAGCAAACCTCACTTTTGTACTTCATGAATAAGGTTCTTACATGAGTTATTTGGCTCATTTACTGGAGTACCACAATTTATGTCAAAACATGCACACAGTTAGGGAAATTCTTCCTTGCTTCTAGCAGTTTCACTCCAATCCTTTACAAGTATAATTCTATCTGTCTGGTGCTTTCTGATCAAAGCATCAGTGAAATCATATAGATGAACAACAAAACTACAGCTTCCCAACATTACAATGATTGGAGCAATTGCAGAATACCCCACAATTCACACACTTCCAGCTTCTTAAGAACAATAATACATTATTAACTATAGCCTTGTAGATCGAATTCCGGTCATATTCTGTGAGATTCAAGAGTTGCATGGTATTCTGCAATTGAGCAACATTGCCATTATCACTGTCCATTAGAAGAACGTTTATGCTTTAGCATCACAAAGAAATGGTAAACCTTCCTTGGGCCTACTGCTACTGTAACCTTACTGTAAATTACAATTAGCAATAAGTCCTAGGCTACTTGGAAAACTACTAATATGTATAATGTTCTCATGATTTGGTTGACTTTTTTTTGGACTGCCCTTTCACTGTTTTTCTGGTAAAGATGTGCTGTAAGGAATTGCCACTGCACTTACTGGGTCTTGTTTATTTCTCGCTACAGTCAACTGTTACTATTACTGTGTTAGGCTAGGCCTACCATACTCGATCCAGTGTTAGCCTAATGTTACTGACTTAGCCTAGGCCTAACGTTATGCCTAACGTTAGGATAGACTTGTACTGGTATATACGGCGAATTCTGAAATGCATGGAATTTGGAAATTTAAAGCATGTTCCAACAATTTCCGGATACTTTAGGTTACTGAAGATATAAGGTTGTTATCCAATACCTCAACAACCGTATTCACTTCTTTTATAGTGTCCACCATTCTTTTCACGATGTCATCAGGCGTTAGGACCTCGAATTGAAAGTCGTCATAATCAGCTGGCTCAGGCCGATCGGCTTCATCTTCTACTTCCATATCAAAATGCTCATCAAAATCGCTTTCTTCTTGGTCATCGTCTTCTTCAACTTGGTCATCATCGTTCAAGAATCCCTCGTCTTCTTCCATTATGCCGGCTTAAATAAATTACAAAACGTTACTAAAACAAGGCGGGTGGATATCTGTCAGGTGTACGCTGTAGGAGTTATTGTAAGAACTCACTGTTATTACTTTGTGTACGATATATATTGTAAGCAGTATGTGTGATTTAGTACATTTTTGTATGGCCTATCTAGCCTATGTGTCATATGTTGATGTTGACAAATGACGTCATGCATTTATTCGTTTTCAGCTTATTCGGGGTACATTGCTCCGTCGTTAAAATCTACACGAAAGTAAGGAAGTCACTCAATCTGAGGATAACAACATGATAGGAAATAGACTATCGACACAATTTAACTGCCTACATAACACAAGAACGTACTAATTTATGCAACGCCGGAAAGGTTCTGTCTAGTCTGGATATGCTATTGTGCTACAGTTCATTGTGACGTCACAACAGAGCTTACGCGCACACGGCATCCGGGGTACATCATGCCAAAACAGAATTCATACCAGCGACTACATTAATGTTGGAAGCTTGCTGGGGACCGAAGAAGATATTAACCGAAGAATTGGTATAACCAAGTTGCCAACGGTGCTTTCAACACACTGTCAAGTATTTCAAAAGCAAAAACATAAGCCGAAACTTAAGCTTAGGATTTTCGAGGCTTTATTAAAGAGTATTTTTTTTGTACAATTGCCAACTGTGGGGCACAACGAAGGATCTTGATCGCAAACTTGACACTTTTCAAAGGAGACTACTTCGTAATATTTTCAACATTAGATGGACCAATAACAATAGGTTATCAAACGATGAACTCTACAATGAAACCAACCAAACACCTTGGTCATTCATAGTCGCACATAGAAGATTGAGATTTTTCGGTCATGTAGCAATTAAGACTCCAGGAGGACGCTCCAGCAAAGGTTGTTTTAAGAGAAGCATTGAGACATACTGCTAAACCAGTAGGAAGGCCTGTGACTACCTTGGCTGGAAAAATAAAGTCGCAATTTAAAGACGTTAACATCATTCTTTGGTCTGTAACATATACGACAATTTAATGATGCATTCATATATTTCACTTTATAATTGGAATAATAAGAAATTATAGTAATGCAACATATGGCAGGAAATACCCTGGTATACAAACTTTTTGCTTCGTGACCAATTTTTTTACCTTCATCATTTCGTGGCGATCCCAGTGACGATTGCTGCAGCCCCATCCCGTTTTAGATTTTTGTCACACGATTAACTATGCCAAGTTGCAAAGTAGTGTTTTATTTTGCAAGTAATTTAAGTTCAAGATTTTCATGTTTTGGCGACCCTCCGAAGTGTTTTGATGACCCTAAAACATAAATTGTAAGCGTCTAGTTAGCCATTTTCGATGTGAAAAACTAGGATGGACGACGAAACCTGACAGCAGAGTTTAGACTGGGAAGCACTACAAGTTAGTAATCTAAGCTCACTACTGGATTGCAGTTGCCACCCGAGCCGATATATTGTTGAACAAAGAATGGATAATTTAAATCGAATTTAACCATCACAATATACAAACATGGAAATATGTTGGAGATTTTTTTCTTATTTTTTTTCTTCTTATTTTATTTGTATTTCTTTTCTTTTTTTGTATTTTTGTAAATCTTTACATATTTTCATTGTGGGAAAAAGAAGTATGAAATTACACAGAAACTTGGCAACTTATATAAACAGCTTCACTTTAAAAAAAAAATAGAACATATATTTGTTTAACTTCTCTACATCCTAAACAACAATTAGCAACAAAACGCCCTCCCATTCCCCGCGCGTACACCGGATGATATGCCTGGACTTGATGTTTGTGACTTGCTAAGTCACATGCACGTGTCGCAACATCAGATCATATTTGGGTACTAGATTACATCCATTTATTTTGTGTGGTTACATATCTACGTGGCCCCATCAGTGATCGAGTTCTTCGGCAACCTTGCCACGCTCAGGACGGGCGGGTTAGTCAGTAGTTTGGTTGATGAATCGCAATGGTAGGGAAGCCAACAGAAGCTCATTCTAAATCTTATCCATATATAATTATGATGATCATGGATGAACACTGGCTTATGTCAAGACTTTTCTTTCCAATCGGGGTTCAATATTACGAGGCAGATGTATAATGTGCACCCATTTCTGTTCCCTATCCGACGGGCGAGAGTGTAGCTTATAGTAACTACTATCCGACCACTTTCTCAAAAACTGAGGGAGGTGAAGGAATCACATTCATCATAATTGCAGTGCAACCGTGGCGAAGGTAGCTGCTTAGAAACCCCATTTCCCAATAAGGAGAGATACCAAATACACGGATGAATTATCAACAATTGCACAGGCTAGAAGGGATTGAGGGAAGGTCAACATTTTAAAATTATTTTTATGACTTACAATAGTGTTTAACATTTATTGATATCCCGTGTACGATTTCAAAATGAACACATCATTTACTCTGTATGTATATCACAGCGGTGATATTGGTGATGCAACTTACGGCGCAACTTACGGCGTTCCTAAAAGAAATCTCAAACGTGCTTCTTGCACACATTACGCAATATGTTATAAAAAACAACATGGCTGTACGCAGTGGCACAATCGTGAGACAGGTAGACGAAAAAATAATTGACTTCGTTCGATACCCCGGCCTTCTTTTCATTCTTCTGCAAGATGAAGCTTTCAAAAACTATGATAGGTTTAATTAGAAATTTATATAAAGGGGACCTAGGTTAAAGATTTTAAAAGCACAGACTAGGCCTACGTGACGAAACTCTCCGAAGGATTGCACAGCCTATCGACGTTAGGCTATAACGTTGGTATTAATAACTAAGTTAAGTTAGGCTGAGACTAGCTTAGGCCTTACACTACAGAAACAGTATTACAGTTACCAAACTTGTGTAACTATAACGAAGGTGAAGCTTGTGTATAAGCTGTACAGTAGTGGGATCAAGTTCCGTCTTCCTCTGGTCAGATTCTTCCACTTTGTTTCACCTTAACAAAGGTATTTGAAATTGAAGTGTTCTCAAAAGCCTATAACAATGTGGTTGTAAATTAAAGAATATTTTCTGTACAATGTATATATAAGAAGTCAATTTTAATTTGAGCTGTGATAACTCAAATACATTTTAATTGCCAGATTTTGTCCTTGGTTTGACCCTTACATGAATACAGCATATTTCTTCTTATTCTTTCAGTTTACTAATAATGGTGTCTTTTGGAGGACTCAAAGCATCCCACAATCACCATCGCAAGTTCTTTTACCTTGCACTTCAAAACTAAGAGAGGCAGCTGTATGCAATAATCAGCTAGATGTTAGGATATCTCAGGTAAATTATTTTGATCAGTATAATGAAATTACCATTTTCTCCAGGGTCCCAATCTGGCCCTGGGTGCCCCTGGGAGGTTGGGATACTAACCAGATTGTCATTTGAATCATATATGTGTTGTCTGCCTAGCTAGTAAGTCTCCTCGGACAAGCCATTTTCATGGATTTTACTCTACTTAGCATGCTAACTTCATTATCTTTCTGGTCAAAATTTTAATATCAATATTAATAACATTAACATTAAGTAGGTCCTACAGCATTCATAATTATTAAAAGCTTTGTCTATTTTACTTTCTATATATTTGTGCAGGTCAGATGTTTTTCACAGCAGCAACGGAAAGGATTTTTGGCTGGCCTCGTCGATAATGTCAGGCAGGAGATGGCTAAGAATAAAGAGATGAAGGTCAGTGCAGACATATTTGAGTATATAGTCAATTATGAAATGGGTCATTTGGAAGACCATAATGGTATATACTGGAAGAACACCATGCACCACAGGGCATAATTTATCCAGTATGGCATCCAAAAATGCTAAGCAAGATGGTCAGATTACTATACAAGTTCAAATGGTGTTTCACAGCGTTTTCTCTTAGAGACCAATCAGTAAGACTTGTCAACAGCCTTGGAACCTTCAAGATAAATCTAAAAACTTACCTATTCCAAATTTCATTGATGTAACCCTTTTTCTGCTGTATCTGCAAATCGCCATGAGCACCTTCGGGCGGATACCGGCGCTATACAAAGTGTCCATTATTATTATTATTATTATCATTATTATTATAGTATTTTATCATCTGAGACAGAATTCACGGCCTTCAGAACTGGTACGCAATGTTTCAACACTACATTAATCCCTGCACTACTTAAGAACCCTGGTACTAGAAATTGATAAAGAAAACATTTGCCAAGTATGGGGTAAGAAATTGTCTTTTCACTTAAAATATTTGTTTTCTGAAAACAGGAAAACATCAAAAAATTTAGAGAGGAGGCGCAGAAATTGGAGGAATCGGAAGCACTGAGAGAGGCCAGGAGGAAATACGTAAGTAAAACGAGAGTTGCATCGGAACACCTCACTATTCAGCTGGGTGCATTTGGCAACATTACTTTCTTTCTTGTTTTCCTTTAATGATTCAATTAAGCAAACTAAGTATATCCTTATATATGTTGCTGCATTACTGGTACATTAGAATCCTGCAAACCATTGAAAGAGCCAGTAGTTTCGTTTGTCAGCAATTTTGAAAAAGTATGGCTAGAAGAGGATTCCACCTCAGGATTGCAAATCATGTTCTCTATGGACTGAGCTATCCAGCCCTCAGTTTGTGACCATCCCTTTATTTGCTAGGGGTACCACCGAGACGTCACATTTCCTTGCATACCATGTAACCAGGGATGACACTCGTTACATTCAATACTATCCAGAAAACAGCAGGGAAGGGACTCCAAGAAAAATTAATCACTTTATCTGTATCTAAAAGTACAGGGTTTGTAATCCCGAGTTCACTAGTTCGAATCCCCCTCTAGCCAGATAACATTTGCCTTGCTCTCTTCAAATTGTTTTATAATTTCCCAGTCAGTTTTCCATCACTCATTTACAGACCCGTCAACTGTCCCGGTTTTACCGGGAGACTCCCGGTTTTTACCCGAATCTCCAGGTTTCATATTCTATTCTCCCGGTTTTTTAATGTTTCATCGCTTGCGTCATTTCTGAAAATAGCCAACAATTAGTCCTATGCTTAGTAATTCCCCACAGTAACGCTGAACAGGAAAGGCTATTCAGTGTAGTTCACAAGAACAAGACAGACAGTCAGTCAAGTCTCAAGCTTGATGGGACTCTATCTAGCATACTAGCCATGAAGTCACAGTACTGCAGAGTCCACTGTTCCCTGTTTCAAATGGAAGCCTACTAAAGAAATCCTGTAGAAAGCGAAGCGAGTTGCTGTAAACTACAACAAGAAACACTGATTGGATGATTCTCTCACTGTATTGCATTAGTAGGCTATACTTATTTGTAGTATTTATATCATTTCAGTTGAAAATTACCAACCTCCCTATTTTCCCCTTGTTCTCCCTATTTTTTGGCCCTGAAAAATGTTATTCTCCCTATTTTGGGGTCAAACTGGTTGACAGGTCTGCATTTACTTTTGAAAACAAACTGCATCACTTACACTCACTGTACAACACTTGTATAGCAGATGCACCTTCAGGCATGCTTAACTTTCCATGCAGACCAGCACTCTGATCAAAGAGTTGCCTGTTTCATTGACTCTTAAAATATACTCAATAACACCCTTTTGTTGTGCCAAAAAAAAAAATGGAGTAATAATGTTCATACAGATGATTTCATGAGTGTCTTGAGTGATCTGGTGGAGAGCGGAATGTTGACAAAATAAAACAAACAGATATATAAGAGTGCCCATTTGTAAAGAGTTTGCGACATAAATTGACCTGCATCTCCGGGTCACTTCTCGTCTAATGAAGCAAACCGGCGTGACGAAATAATGTAGGGTCATCTTTCAACATGGCATCCATCTTTATGTATCTAGTACGTCGTATTGGAATGAGGTGTGGTTTATATTTCATGATTTAATCTATCTGCTTATTTACAGCAAGGAATAGAGACTGATGCCAGCCAAGGAGCTCAGGTTTTGAAGCAAAGACTGGACGAAATCAAGGACAAAGTTCAGCAGGTAGTTAAAAAAAAACCATCAAATATCTTTCCAATCGTCATCTCCCATAAAAAGATATTTTTTCCAAAATTATTACCGTTTAAGACGATTTCGAATGGTGACCCATCGACGGGATCAAATAATGTAGTATTCACTGAAAACACATTTATCATTTGATCGTTCTGCAATTTTGTAGAAAAATTTGTCAAAATTAAAGAGTTTAAATAACTCTGGCTAAAGTAATACGTCAGGGAATACCAAAAAGTAGCTATCGTAGTAGCTAAAAAAGTAGCTATTTTCCTGTGATTTCGATGACCTGCGGGAAATGTTTGGGTGTATTTTTGATTGCATTCAATTCTCTCTTTCCTAGGGAGTAGATGAAGTCCAGAAGCAACAGTGGGTGCAGAAAGGTATGAACATCGGCGAAGAGGTGTCCAAGACGGCCAAAGGAGCCGCCGAGAAGATCAGCAAACAGGGCGAAGAATTTACCAAGTCTAGAGCTTACCAAACAGTTTCAGAAGTAAGGAATGGCTTGAAGGAAATTGAACTAAGGTTAAAGACTACTTCAAGAAATTCTTAAATATTTGTTCCCCTAAATATAATCAGTAATAGAATATGAAAAAAAAAAAAAAAAAAGAAGTTTGTAATGTCAAAACTACCTGTTTGTGATGGGACGTGGTATGTGTGGATGGCAGTAAGAGTCTGAGAGGGGTAGCGGGAGAGCTTGGTATCAAAGTCCGTCTTTTGCAGTGTGAATTGTCTTTATTTAGAATTTCTGTTATCGTTGTCTTGTTCTATCGTTTTGCCAAAACTGCTACATGTCTTTGCAGTTGATTGGTCAAAGTGTCCCATTTAAAAAAGCAAATTTGTTGTAGAATACTGTATGAATAAATTATGAATAAATTATTCCCTGTCTCTTTCCTTCGCGGTAGAGCGTAAAGGCTGTTAAACAAGAGATTGATGAGAGCACTATGGCTAAAGGAAGGCCTTACAGAGCACCAGGTGAGAAGATCAGACACACATCAGAAAACTTACCAAAAAATGTTCTTTTTTCGTCCTTTTCCTATTATGAATTAATTTTTGCAAGTACATCAAAAGTTCCCTCTCATATTTATTAATTGTTAGTTTTATTCCTTTCACATACCCGAAGGACTATTGCCTCTCATATACATTAGGTATTTTTGTGGGCACAAACATGGAACATTTCTGTGGCAGTCAAATAGATCCATCATATTACTTCTCCGTTAGTTAAGGGATTCGTACGTTCAAAAACCATTGTCCTTATTAATGTGAATATGTTTTAATTTGATTTCAGAGAAACTCAGAATGAGAACCGAAACCTTGTCAAGTTTTGGTGACGGTGAACAGAGACAGATTGAGGTCAACGAGTGAGTAAACATATCATGTCTCCACAACGGACAGAAAATAGTTATCTATGTGGAATAAAGATATGAAAATATATGTAAACTATAATTACACATGCAGATGAGAACAATATTTTATAACATTAAAGTTTCGAAAAGTGACAGAAAATAATAATAATGATTTAATTTTTGGTCAAAAAGTGCTCAGTAACATTTATACCAAAGTGCTATACAAATAATGCATAGCAGTTGTTTAGTCACAGAAACATTGGAATTTTCCATATAATTATGATAAGAAATGTTCTGTAATTGTTATGCCAATTTTAAATGATTTTTGAGGCTGGTCATTTGATTTTTGATTTATGAACAAGCTAAAAGGCGGAAAAGGAGGAATTATGAAAATTGCAGTTGAAGTTGCAAGAGAAGGAAGGGTTCTCCAGATTGTGAATCCATTGTTAGTAATCTTCTCTGTTTTATGGCAAATTATTGCAAACTGGCTAATAGGCTTCTGTATATATGATATCAAATAATATGTCCACTTCAGAGCTATTTAATGCCAAATATGAGCTGCTCTACAGATTAATCATTGTGTCCTTCATGGAAACCAAAAGCATTTCTGTGGTTCAAGTTTAGAGTGTGTTCATGGAGGGACACTATTTGCCAGTATTACATCGACACATATACAACTCTCTAATGAAGGCAAACACACATTTATTAACAGAGTTTCCCCTTTATCTTTTCTTTCTTTGCAGAGATGCAACTGGAGTGGTTTTACACAAGGATTCAAAGTGGTACAAACAGTGGAAGGAATTTAGTGAAAACAATCAAGTGTTTACAAGTATGTCAATCAAATTGTTTACGTATATGACTCAGTGTCCAGAAAAGCTGTTGTAGATTTTGAAAGAAAAAAAAAACTAGTAAAGGGTAGATTTGGCAAAGTTTAAGAACTAAGTGAATTAAGAACATTACAGAGTAAGGTAATTAATTGGAATGTGTTTTAAACCACTGAAAGCAGTGAACAAACTGCACATCCAAAGTAAAGAACCGAGCAGGAATATGTAAACAGTTAGTGGGCCTGATGTTTTGTTCCTGAGAGTATCCTCAGAGACTATCTGAAATGTGCAGTAGGCCATCTTCTTGTGATTCTCTGTATGTGTGTGCATTTTTTGAGGGGTTTAGTTTCCTCTAAGATTCATGAAGAAGTCCTGGGGGAAGCTGCAAATGTGGCCTTTTATTCACTGGAGAGGGGAAAAAAATTAAATTCTTATATTTCCTCAAACCTGTGGCCTTGTCTCTGAAATTTGCTTCAGCCTCATCTAAATTTCACAAATTTTCTATCTGTCTTCGTGAGATTGATAGCTTTGATTTACTTTGAATGAGGGTAAATTTGACACAACTTTATCTCTTCTTACTGTTTATCTCTCGTTATCAGAAATTGTTGATCTCAAAATGAAGTACGATGAAAGTGACAACGTAATGGTGCGGGCATCCAGAGCTGTGACTGACAGAGTCAGTCAACTACTTGGTGAGTCAGTCCATACATATGTTCATCCACTTGGTTGATAACTTTCTGAAATCTGAATACTAAATGTCTTCTGTAACTGTTGCTTAATACCCAATAAACGATATCTGACAGGAATAAGAAAATCTATAATCAATTCTGTTTTTGTTTCTTGTTTTAACATATTGTGCTTGATGCAAATTACCTCCCACTATGCCAATTTATTATGGTTAAATTTTGTATTTTCCTTTTGTTTTTATCATGAATAAAGATACAGAATTTACATTATCTTCTCGAACTTTTCCAACGGAATGGGGAGTTGAACAGTTTACTTTTCAAACAGATTTATGTATAACCAACAAAAATTTTCGTCTTGACTGTTTTTGTTGCTGTTTTACAAGATTGTTGCATTTTGGTAAACAAAAATAGAAAAGCACAGAGCTGAATCAAAGTTGATCAGCTGCTATCAGGCTGTAATCAAAACTTTCTGCGTTCATTCAATGTTTATAAAATCCTGCAAACTTGGCTTATCGAGTCGATTGTTGTATTTTCGCATTCTTGTTTTGTTCCCTTTTTAACAGGCGGCATGTTTTCACCAACTGAGATGTCGGAGGTGCTGACAGAAATTTTAAAGATAGATCCAAGTTTTAATAAAGAGTCATTTCTAAAGATGTGCGAACATGAAATTATTCCAAATATACTAGAGGTGAGAGTCAGTACACTTACCTCTTTTCTTGTTATCAACCTGTTTGTAAATCAGCAAAAAATAAAATTGTTATTATTTCATATTTAAAGTGGCTGGTTAACAATTCAAAACAATATTTTCCCTCCTCAACAGACTACCTTGAGTCACTTCAGCATTGTTGGGTACAAAGTCCCCGAACGTTTGTTTTTCTCACAAAAACACTCCATTATCCTCTAGTTTTACCTGAACTTTCACATCTCTAGTTCACATCCAATTCTTGTATTGTGTAACTGGAAAGCTCTCGTTTATCTTACAGGCCATGATCAGAGGTGAAATGGAAGTTCTTAAAGACTGGTGTTATGAAGCAGTGAGTAATATGTACATTTTTAAATATTATTTATTGTCTTTTCTATTCTACTTCACATCTAGTATGATATATATAATGTCTTATTATATAAGTATAATATATATCATATTTTATGCATAATTTTATATCTTAAGTGCATTACTTTTTTTTTTGTTTTTGCACACTTAGTCTGAAATTGTCATTGTGATGTTACAGTGTGGAATTTGAAAAAACATAGTAGTGAAAAAGCAATTCCCTACTGGGTGAAAGTAACTCATCTGCCCTCTGGGGAAAAAATGCGAGACCTTTAGAAAGTCATACCAGGACTTTTGCTGCTGTCTGACATTTCAGTCACCCTTCAAATACCTCAAATACGATTCATTCAACCATTTATAAACTTCTATCAATTGTGAAATTAATCATGATATGAGTGGGAAGCATTTTCGCTTTGTTCTCCATTTTCCAACCAATTATTCCTTCCCTGAATCATGTTACTTTGTGTTATAGCTGAAGTTTATTTTATATTATTTTTCTCTCTCTCTCTCAGCCCTACAGTCAGTTAGCTACCCCAATCAAACAAGCCAAAGCCATGGGCCTGACCTTTGATTCTAGGATATTGGACGTTGATAGTATTGAGGTGAGTTTATCCATTCATGAAATCAGATTTGATGAAAACTTGTTCCTTCATTTTTTTTTTTAAGTATGGTAGATATCTTGAATACAGTCTTAGAATTCATTCATAGGGGAAGACTTTACTGACTGCTTGCATTACTCTACTTTAGAAGTCCAAACCTTTTTTCTTAGTTTTTGCATTCTGGTTAGTTTTCTTACTTTCTCTCCTCAATTTTCCTACTTTACGAGTTAAGTTTTCTAGCCCGGTCTGGGACCCCTTTATATAATAAGAGTGATGATGGTGGTGGTGATGATGATGATGATGATGATGATGGTGATGATGATGATGATGATGGTGTTATGATGATGATGATGATGATGGTGATGATGATGGTGATGATGGTGGTGGTGATGATGATGATGATGGTGACGATGGTGGTGGTGATAGTGGTGGTGATGGTGGTGGTGATGATGGTGGTGGTGATGATGATTGTGGTGATGATGATTGTGGTGATGATGTTGATGATGGTGATGATGATGGTGATGACGATGATGATAGGATGGATAGACAGTGTTTTCCCCCCCTCCAACTCTTATATTTATTATTTTACTGTTATTAATTTTACAAGCTTCATCTTAGCTCTTAGAATCATGCAATGTATTCCTTTGTATTAGTAATCCTTTTTTTTTTCTTTTCTTCTCAGCTTTCCATGGGTAAAATGATGGAGCAAGGTCCAGTTTTAGTCATAACATTCATAGCCCAACAAATTATGACCGTGAGGAACACCAAAGGGGAGATAGTTGAGGGTGATCCTGTAAGTGGACACTTTTTGCTAGTATCTCTTAAATAAGTTGAAAAGACTTGCAGCTTTGGGCAGTATAGATGAGAGATAATAGGTTCCTTTATTTGAATTGTTAAGTCATGGATCCAAGATTTTTTTGGGAATGGTGCCTGGGAGATAATTAAAAGTGCATACTGAAATTAATACCACAATAGCCGTGAAATTAGATAACCTTGCTAAAAAATAAGGCCCAAAGCATGCTAAATTTTTCCACTATGTGCCTTGTTTCGAACAAACTTATAATTGTAACATAATTTTTAATCCAAGAATGATTTTCTACCTTGACTTCATTCCCTGGTTAATAAGTGGCGTGGGGGAGGGAGAGCACCAGTGACGAACTTGTACATACTATTTCTTCTTTTTGGAACTTGTAATAAGTTTGCATCTGTTCTGTTGCAGGAGAAGGTCATGAGGGTGACCTATGTCTGGGTTCTATGCAGAGATCAAGAAATACTTGACCCACGATCTGCCTGGAGGCTCTTGGACTTGTCAGCTAATTCAGCTCATCAATGGGTGTAACGTAAACACCGCTACAAGGGTCTGGGAGGGAAAACCCTCTACACGTCGACACCAGTGAGATAGCAGAATCGGAGGCAGTATACATCACTCTCTCTGGAAACGCTGATCCTTCCAATGTTAGAGTTTGGAAGATTGATATGGAATATTCCTGAACTTTGGAATTAGCAGATCTTTTTTGGTATTGAACAGCATTTGTTTTTACATGAATTAATAAACATGAGATTAAGGAAATGTTGTGCCTGAACCGGAGCAAACAGATAATCTAATTAGCATGTCAAAATGCCAATATTTGGTAGAGATGCTGTTGGCATTGACTTGATGGATTGTTACAAGGAGTCGCAAGTTAATGTCTATCGATGTTGATGATTCAACTTGTTAAACTTGTTTTAGAGTGTGAAGACCATTTGGGGAGTTCAAAGGTGCATGGCAGAGTCATGACATGGCTTCAATAATAGTTTGAAACAAGTTAAAAATTTGAGTGGATCAGAAACTGACCAAGTGACCCAACTTGGAAGCAATTTGTTCTCACTAATATGGCATTTCATGGCAACTGAAGTAATTTATTAGCAGCTGGATGTTGGAAATGAACTTGCCAATCGGGAAAGAA
>JAIPMN010020052.1:4021-20016 GCA_020650975.1 Apostichopus californicus
GGCGCTTTTACAGTTTCGTCAATATCCGTTCTCATTGGTTGATTTTCATGTATTCTGTTTTTTTCTGTCTACTGGTATTGCTATATTTATAGTTATAGTTCGGTCACTTCTCGAATTCTCCGAAAGGAATAAATGTGGGATACAGGGATTTGTTTTGCCCGTAACAGTCTATGATGATTGTTGAAAATAACTGGGAAATGCAGCTGACAAATATGTACATTCGGGTGGCGCTTGTGTAAATGCCGGTTGCACTTGTTCAAATGCCGGTTGCACTTGTGCAAATGCCGGTTGCGCTTGTGCAAATGCAACTATATATAGTTTGCCTTTATATGGAATATGATTTTTTTTCTCGAAACTGTTTAAGTTGACTTTTCATTAAAAGTACGTTAACGTCGGTAGTTCTTTTTAAGCAAACACGGTTGCTGTCTCGATGTGAGTGAACTTAGATTGAGAGTGGATGATTTTTTTTGGGTTTCGTGCTCAGGATCTATCGTTCGTGGTATTTTAGACAAAATATCTCATTTACTCAAATGAACGCAGTCTGTCTGTTAATGACGTTGTTCGTGTCCATAGTCTTTTGTTAGTTACAATGTCGTAACGAGACACCACTCGAGTCAATAAATTTGTAAAATTACTTGTTGGTTTATGTAACCCGATTCGGCCTTTAAATGAAGTGAGGCCGATTATTACAACTGTATCTATAATTTTCGTTTTGTGGCACAGATAAAGAAAAAATGTACAGTTTGCACAGGGACGGCGGAGTCCATGTTGAAGTGAGAGGGTAGGGAGGGGGTGTCGGTGGCGGTGGGGGGGGTTAGGCAAAGATTTTTCGAACGTTCTCCTCTGTGTATTCAAAAGCAAGCTAGAGCTCCAACAGCAGTAAGAAACTATGATCAAAAGGTGTGGGAGTGGGGGGGGGGGGGTTACCCGCACAGCCAGCCTTCATGGTGTGAGGGCGCAGAGGCAATTTTTTTGTCCCCACTTAAAGAATAATGGAATTTAAATTCATATCATTGATATGGCTCGTCATGACACCTATAAAAAGGCTATGTTATTATGAATTCGAGTGGGCCGGGGAGGGGTATGGGCACTTGAAACTTAGTTGAGACTTAGTTGATCAGGTGAAGGGGTGTCTGCTCCTCTTTGATCACATTTAGTTTCGGTAAGGGGGCTCAATCATATGCAAAATGCATGGTGCTATCATTTCCCTCATCATTTCCATCATCTTTTTTTGGTATCAAAATTTCAACTATTTAATATCAAATGTCCACTGCATCCTCCAATGTGATGATGATATGGCTGTATTTTCGACTTATATCGCATGAAATTGGAACATTTGATAAAGTTTCGAAATAACAACTTGCCTTGAAAGTTAAGATTAGGGGGTTAGGGTATGGTGGAGAAGTATACTAAGTACGGAAGTGTATGGCGTAGAGACATGTAAAGGTAACGAGAGTTCCAAATCACTGGCTTGTTGAATGATTTCGGTGTTTTAGCGAAATATCGGCTTTTGATATAACTTTTGAGGGGAAATGGCTAAAACCTAATTAAGGGGCATAGATGAAGCTAAAGATGTGCGATGAACTGCAAGGGGCATGCTTGTTGTGTATAAAAGTAGGCCTGTTCAAAATTTGAATGATTATAGTTATTATAAGTGTATGAAGATTACTTTCGCTAAATGATCGGTGTTTTTATTGCAAATTTTCAGTCATGGCAACTAAGTCGGGGGTTAATAAGCCTCTAGCGCCCCCCCCCCCAACCCCTTGCTCCGTCCTCTCTGATTGCAGTACTATATCATGCAATAACATAGTCAACGTTACATGAAAGAACATTCACTTAATATAAACTCAAAGCAGCTATAGATAACTATAACAGCTATCTGGTAATCACGTAGGATACATTTCTTTACACGCCATGCACCGTGCCCTTTTGTTTATACAATGTCAGAGTTGACTTCACTGCCTTACGCAGTTCGAGGATTAGCCTACGTACAAGACAGGCGTACAATGTCGTTCACTTTCTTGTTGGGGTCTTGACACACTGCATGTTGTTGACTCGGGTTGAGTAACAGGAAAAAGCTTTTGTCAACACGTTAACTATCCAATAAGAAGCAGGAAGGATCATGCATCCTGCCTTCATTCCAGTTTCGTATTCCGGTGCTTTGATTTCGCAAGACCTGACCATGAATCTACGTGAGCTCACTAGGTAGCAGAAGTTAAAGGCATTGAAGACTCGCCCCAAACTGCGTGCCGCGCTCTGGAAAAGTGAAGTTTTCTTCTTGTCGCTAGAAAATGCAGACAGTAATGAAACGTGATACCTTGTTATCTTTTATCTAGACCTGAGATGTCCATCGCTGCTATGTACACTGTGTTGTGGGTATTGACCGTAGCTGCATGTATTGACTGTACACTTTTTATAATTTTATAATTACCGACGGTAGCAAGCTGTGTGTGTATTTTCTGGGATCGATGGTGGAATCTAACACTTCTGTTACACCTCATTCGAAACTAGGTCAGATTACCGGCATGAGACGTTTCTTTGTGCGAGAGTCTTCACACCCTTTAAACAATTGCCGTGTTCCTGGGTCTGTCTGGGTCTGGACACGTGCCGTATTTGCTTTATATGCATGCGTGTTGGCTCGGGCAACACTGGGAATCCTCCTCCCACGCCCTCTCCCCCACAACCCCCTCTTCACCTCGGTATTTGAGTGTAGCATATGCCTAAGGCTTCACCAGCATATATAGTGGTGCATATACATATACAGAGATTATTCGTCTGGGGATACGTCTGGACACATGATAGTCATATTAAATGCATCTTGATCAATTGTAGCCTTCCTCTGCGGAGGCCTAAAGGGTGGCGCTGTCTCAGTTCCTACCATTATGTAATCCAATACACTCAGTGTGATTATAATATATAGTTTGATGTCATATGTTTCTCTTGTTACCACCTGCAGTCATTTCATTCTCATTTGCAGGTTTTCGATTACTTCGAAGATAAACACTTCAAGGTAACATTCCGCAATAATATGATTATACTTATACAGTTAGGGCACAGCTATGCATTGGCTCCGACTAGATCCCGCTATAGGCAATTAAAGAAATGTAGCCTACTCTGTGGTTACAGCTATAAATTTGAAAACCTTATTGATAGTACTTCCAGTAGCAAATAAAATTAAATAGAAAATACGAGCTCGTTTCGTTCGTGAATATGTAACCTTTGTGCCACCAAAAAAAAAACACTTTCCAATAGAAATGTATTCGAGGTTCTTCAAAGATGGCGGATACAATACGCAGCTGTAACATAGTGGCGTGCGTCACAAGAATTCACAGGTGTTGGTCTCGCACCACAATTAATTGTTCCCATGACTTACACACTAAACTCTTCACTTTCAAGACCTACAAAAGCATAGATAGAAGGTTTCAACTGGTATATCCTACCCACCACATGATAGCTGAGATCATGGCCTATCATGGCACTTGCAAACTTCCATATCATGACCTTTTAGATTTTGAGCTAGAAGAGGAGAAAATTTAGCATACTAAACCCCCACCCTTCCATCTGCTCGCTCGGAGTAATATCAACATTTAACCAAAGATTTTCTAAAATGGTTTCACCTTCGATCCTCCCTATTTTCACACCATCTGTACTTTAAATTATGCTCTTTCATATAAAGGCAGAACAAACGATGACAGTAACTAATAACATGCTTAAACAAGCTTTACCTTAGTTACTTTTACCTCTTTTCTATGACAATGGTTAACCTTCGAGCGGATGAACACTAATCTCATTGTGGTGCGGTACCTGTTAAAGGGATTTGCAATTACCGGAATGAACCTAGCAGGCAGAGCTAGTCCACAGCCAATTTATACTCCAAAGTAGGTATAAAGAGGTCACCTGACATTAACGTGAAAAAAAACCGAGTGACCGATTAAAGCAAAGTGGGTAATGTGAGAGTGTATTGCAATGAGACCTTGAAGAGTCTTCGCGTTAAACGTGTCTGCTATTTTAGCATACGCCTCGTTTGTGCATGCAAACAATTGAAATTACCATACTCAACAGTGGAGAAAACAGGATTTCAAAGGTGGGGAAAGGAGTGAAGGGGATTCCGGCTGATTCAATGCAAAAAGTACTACACTAAACACCTTGATCAGCAAAACTTAACAACTTCCAATAATTGCTTATTTTAACCTCGGGAAAATGTTGTCCCATAAAGTTATCATTATAAACGAATGTAAGAGACCTTATTCTTTCGCTTTTAATTACATTTTGTGATATCGAAGTGGGCTAGATACCAGCAGGTAGGCGTTTTCAGCAGCGCCACTCATCGGTTTTATGAAAAAGTACAACGCACTTAACAATGGAAACAGAAAAGGTGACAACTACCATAAATTGCTTAATTTAACCCCGTGAAAAGTTTGTGCCGAAAAATGACCATTATTATCGAATGTAAGAGACATTATACTTTCGATTTAAATACAATGTGATAATGGAAGTGGTTCTACGAGCCAGAAGGCAGGCGTATTCCGCAGCGCCACTAATCGGCTCTATGAAAAAGTACAACGCCCTTAAACAATGGAAACAGAAAAGGTGACAACTACCATTAACTGCTTAATTTAACCCCGTGAAAAGTTTGTACCGTAAAATGACCATTATTAACGAAAGTAAGAGACATTATTCTTTAGATTTAAATACATTGTGTGATAATGGAAGTGGTTCTCGATGCTATCAAGCAGGCGTTTCCCCGCAGCGCCATCATCAATTAACCCAAAAGTACAATGCACATAACGACGAAACAGAAATATTGGCAACTGCCATTAATTGCTTAATTGATCCGTGTAAAGAAAAGGATTGCGCCATAAAATGCCTACTCGTATTCTATATCATCTGTAAAAATTGTGTTCATTGAGAGATGGTATATAGGATAGTTGTTTGAATTTCCATGATCTGAAAAACTCGAAATATTCCGAATATTATTGACATTGTGAAAGATCTTGCTGGAGTAATAATTTTTCTGATTTCCTTGTTCACTGTAGTATACTGCTCCATTGAATCGATGTTCGAAGACACTGTGGATAAACAACTATACCTGCTGGCATCTAGGACTACTTCGATTAGGCCTATCACAAAATGTAATTATAACGAAAGAATTATGTCTGTGCAAATAATAGCAAAATATATTGCTCAACCTAGGATGTTTATTTTTCCATTCATCTTCGACAAAACAAAAGAAGAATATATATAATTGATATAAACAGATGTGGGTTTACTTGTCACTTGAGTCATTAAGCCTTAATCATGAGGCACAGTTTGCGGAATAATCTAATTCCCCAATATCAAAAAAGGCCCTCTCATGCAGACTGAAAACGTAGCCATTTCTGTCTATTTCATCAGGTCCCTTCGGTATCAGAAACACCTCGCTTCACATGATCAAGTTGATGCTGCTAATAACATTTTCCGCATATTTCATATATATTGCGGTCCGCTTTTGACCCAACCACGAACCTCCGAGGCTACAGTGTTGAACTTAAGCAAGGACCGTTTTTGGAGATACCTTCGTTTGCTTCCTTGGAATGGTAAATTGGCTGTGCACCTGCACGGTCTTTCATACACTATTCGGGGACACAGTGTTTATTGTCCAGTGCTGTATGCCAGCTTCATCCCTGTTTGTCTTGTACACATGTTATGTCACAACGCACATGTTCAAACTCCCTTATCGAAGAATTGGCACCAACGGTTATACTTGTACACAACAGATGTTTAACAACTAAAACAACAAGAGTTGTGCTGAAGTACTTTTTCCTAACAAATCCTTTACAGAATATTGAAAATGGCTCAACAAGTTGTTCTCATAACCGGGTGCTCCACAGGAATGGGACTGGATTTTGCTGTTAACATGGCCAGGAACGAGAAATATATCGTGTATGCTTCAATGAGAAATCTCGCAAAGAAGTCCGAGCTGGAAAAGCAAGCAGGCGACTCCCTCAACAAGACATTGTTTATCAAGCAACTCGATGTTACCAAAGAGGATGAAATTAAATCCGTGGTGGCTGACATCCACGCTGAGCGACAGAGGATTGATATATTAGGTACGGGGAGAATGATCAACTTGTAAGGTGGGGGGGGGGTTAAGCTGTTGGAACAATAGTAGGCTGGCAGTAGCAAATGTAACGTTAGGCACCTACCGTAGACCCAGGCCTAGACTATAAAGTTCAAAGTTAGGCCTAGGCCATGTTTACAGTAGGCTAGTCCTAGCCGACACCATGTCGATGACCGATACAGGATTGGTACTACTATTTCCACAGGGTTCTAGTTACACGAAGTATCGATTGTCCAAGGTTAGAACATCTCATTCAGAACTTGAACAAGTATTCAGTCCAATATAAACAATGCAATGCCACAACATCTTTTTATGCAAGACTAAGAAGTACAACATGATGCTTTCCATTTGAACTAGTTAGAGGCTGTGAAATTAGTCGATGATCTGGTTTCTTTTATCTGCGAGTCGTGAGTAACTTTACATTTGTAGTTGTAACCAATCACATATTAGGTTCAAGATGTCTCTATGGACTGGAGGCCAAACAAGTAAAATTGAATGTCGGCTATCCTGTTTTAACGTAGGGATATTCAAGGGACAGTATATACTTCCTGGGACACGTTGTATCCAGCGATGGTACACGAAATACGGGGACTGTCCCCGGAAATCAAGGATATCTGAACACCTTACCATGCGTAATACAAAACTAGGTCACAGTAGACGCTGTTAATGTATAATTCATTTCACTAAGCATATTTGCTGCGCAGTTTACATAACAGTAAACTGTGTACATCACTAAGCAACAACATTGTTCTTCAAGTATGTTAGACTTACTCGTAGACACTAGCCTAAAGATTGACTATACACATGTTACAATTCTGTGCTAATTCTGCCCAAGTTTGATATCTTTTTTTATATTTGACTACTCTTCTTTACAGTCAATAATGCTGGATTCGGTCAATTTAATGCTTGTGAGAAAGTTCCAATTGAAAAGGTACGGAAAATCTTTGAGGGGAATGTAATTGGCCCCACCCGTCTCTGTCAGGAGGTTATATCAGGCATGAAGGAGAGGAAAAGTGGAAAAATAATCTTTGTTGGAGCTGGAATGGGACTTGTAGGTAAGAGTAACTTAATGCGTTGTAATATTAATGTTTCTCGTTAAACATGTGTATGAAGTTTCTTAAAAAGAACTCTGCTCTCTTTGGCAGTAACAGAGCGATTAGCCTTGATAAGTTAACATTCAAATTATACACAGGATTGTATAGGGGAACAGTATCTGTTGTATGTATTACTTTAGGGATAAGGCAACTGTTGACTAAATTCATTGACGGGAATCGGAAGATTTCAATATGGTGGCACAAGCTTTGAGGGGAAGACTTAGGACGTGACTTTGATTTGGTTGGGTACTCCACAAAGTTACCTCAGAGCATTTTTCGACAATAAAAATCCTCAATGTATTCCATACAGTACACAAATTCCACATATTTGGATGTGGTGATTTGGCATTTTTTTTTTAAATTAGAATTTGTAATGTTTCAACAAATGGTCAGTTTTAACATACAAATGGGACACGTTGCTTTTCAAAGTGGAAAATGGGTACTTACGTGCCAAACAAAGGGGCAGGTTGTAGGTACAGTATAGGGCACTTTTTTACAAGACTGGGGGAATAAACCCTGTTCCCAGCGGCTCTGCTGCCGCTTTATTTATAACGACAATTCCTGAGTCTGTCTGAGTCTGTCTGAGTCTGTCTGGTAGGGACATGTTTTTATACCACCTCTTTGTGATAGGAGAAATTGCTTCTCTTAAAGCAGGTTTGAGTCTGTCTGGTATTGACCCGTTTATGTTATAGGACATGCTTAAATTGTCTAGCATTTATTTAACTATTTTTTTTCAGGACATATCCATAAAACTTTGCTTCCATTAATTTGACAGTGGTTTCTTCTGATTTCAGGATATCCATTCAATGAGTACTACAGTGCCGCTAAGTTTGCTATGGAAGGATTTGCAGAAGCCTTTGCACCAATTGGTAGACATTTCAATATTTGGTAAGTAACCTTGAGCAGTCCTGTAAGTAACTACCAATGGTTTTGCTCTCAGGTATACATTTACATTTCCAGCATGCATTGTAAGTTGCAGTACCTTGCAGCTGTAATTAGCAATTACCTTGCAGAAATAATGTTAATAAGCACACTACTGTATACCTGTTTAGTGACAATTCTAAAAGGGAATACACTTTCCCTCTACCTCCATCTCTTTCTTCACCCCATGTCATTCCTGCCTCTTCTTTAACAATTCTATTATTGATTCAGTCTAGGGTCCAGGCAAACCTATCACCTGTGACCACATTCTATGCTTCTAGCTAAAACATCTGGAAAACATTAAAAGCTAGGTACTGTATACTTCACAATGTTTGTCTATTTCCATTAAAAATGGAATGGCCAAAGTTTGAGATGACAAATTTGCATATAGTGCCTTCCTTCCTGTTTCCTTCCTGTTTTATTTGTTTATAACTTTAAGAGTTTTAGTTAAATATGTACACCCCTCCTTGACTAGGAAAAGGCACTTTCTACTTAAAAAAAACACATGACTGGTGGTGTGGCTATTCTAAGTACTGTATAAGATATAAAGGTACATGAAGGATTTTCAAATTGGCATTTAAAAGGAAAAAAATAGTTATCTATCATGAAATGAAATGAGTGAAATAAATAGTAACTCTACATGAAATAGTCAATGTATAGTCATTCTCTTACCACATGGTGTTTTTTTTCAATTGAACAGTCATTCCATTATTCATGAAATATTTGGATATCATACTTGAACGACGAAGGTCTAGATCCGAGACAAGTAATGAGGAGATTATGAATAAGAGGTGGAAATATTTCATGAGCTTAGTTCCAATAGATAAGGCTGAATTTGAATGTCTGCTGTCTAAAAATAAAATACAAGGTGTTGCTTATGTAAAAAGAGCCTATTTCATATATACATATCTATATATTTTTTTTAAACTTTTTGTCATAAAGGGTCAGCACTCTGGTACCAGGTCCAGTCAAGACAACTTTCATCGAAAATGTTAAAAAGAATGATTTGGGGGCTTTTGCAGACAGCATCGATGCTGATGCCGACGAAGAAACCAAGAAACTAGCGAGTAATATGTCAGGGAAGATGATCGGATCAGAGAGTCAGTCACCAGAGGATATCACTCGCCTCTTACTCGAGGTAGCGGCTACAGAGAAACCCCATTTGAGGTACGCAACCTCAGAGGCCATGAAAAAGTTGATGAGTGGTAAATATGTTGACGTTACTGGAGATGGTGTCGTAGACAGAATGTGTCATATTCTCTCGTAGGAACTACTGCTACAATTGACAAATAAATGGTTACTTTCATCCTCGTAGAATTCCTTAGGCTCCTTTCAATCATTCGGTGGGCTAACTTTCTCCAAAAGAGTCTTTCACCAGCATCTTCTGTCAGTAATCGCTAATACACAACACCGTGTGTATTATCGTTCTAGGATACACTGTAAAAAAGCCGTAAACTTTACAGCCAGTATTTCATATACTGTTAAACGTTTTACAGTCTTAAACTGTGAATTATACGCGGTATCTGTAAATGACCATACAGTTTTACCGTAAATTATATTACAGAGTACCGTAAAATATAATTGTTAACTGTATATTCTACACTTCCCTGTAAACCACTTTTATGTAAACTACAAAAACAGATCCCAGTCATTTTATTCAGTCATTTTGCCTTGAGCTTTGAGTCGTCAGGGATTCGTTTGGCAGGGGGGAGAGGTTATTACCAATGTCTCTATGGGGCACAGGGGGGACCAGGACTTTTTGTAGGTAAATGTCCCTCTCACCAGTTGGATTGTTGTTTCTACTCAGGTGGTTGAAGCTAGATGGTCTTCAAGTAATCTGGCTTAAATACTGTGTACAAACAATACATGGTACTAGCTGTTTATTTAAAGGATAAACAAACTAATGATAACAGGTTTTTTTTTCGTAAGTTAACGATTTAAAAGGTAAAGAAAAAAGGTCAAGATCCTACATAAATGAAACAAAAAAGTTCCATGGTTTTTAGAGATATCCCCATTTAAGGATTACGTTGAGAGACTTAAAGCGAAGCCAGAAGGCAACAATGAAACACTGATTTTCTATAATCCCTTTTCACTGTTAGAAATCAAGGGTTATGATAAATAACACTCTTTTAATCTCACTATTCCTTGAGATTTTTAATGGGTCAAAGAAATATTTTGGAAAAGGAACTTGAAGTATCTGGTTCTTTTAACAACCAGGCAAATATGATAAAGACTATTTTTGTAACTTAATATGTAAATTTCGTTGTTCTAGCATGTGCATGTAATCAAAAGTCATACCATGTATTTCTTTTATCATGTTTTTATAGAATATACTAATCATGAAATTATTAAATCATTCATCATCTTGAATATATCATCAAATTGAAAGTAAGGAGGAAAAGTTAGTCAGATATCTTTAATAAAATTTTTTTAATGCTGACATAAAAGCTGCAAAGTTTGACACAAATTTTCAGAAAGACTCGCATGACCTTTCACCCCAAATTCTTGAACCCCTTTATAGACTACTACTCAAGTAACACTATAGTTTTAAGCCATTCTATACCACTAACCGTTTACCCTTTTAAGGACAATAGGCATGCAGCTCGCTTAGTCTTAGTTTGGATCATCAGCTTCATACTTTAAATTTCTATTATTTTCCAATACAGGCACCTTCATGTTTGAGAACACAACTATTGGATATTTAACTTTATAAGCAAGGATATCAATTTGCATGAATGAAACATTTCATATATTATAAAACCTCATGTGATTGAAAGAATACACACAACGTATGAAACGATATATGCGTGTCCCTACCCTCAACCAATAATGTGTCTCCAACACAGTTAGAAACTGCAAGATATACAATTACAGGCAAAAGTAAACACGAGGGGCCCTGTTCAATTAGTCTGTTCTCATCATGTGCACGGTCAGGATACTTGATGCCAGGTTGTCATGATCAGCTGTGGACAATATCACTCTCGCTTCCCCTTTTGCAGTTGCCCTGTTCATGAATTAACCATTTAAGGCGTAGTTAAGGCCAAATGAAAATTTCAGAACACCTTATCTGAGCTACTACTCAACAATAATTGGGACCAAATCTCAAAGTTAATATATTGCTATTTAAGGGAGGGATTGCCTGTGAAAGGTTTGCAGTTTTTTTTTAACATAATCCAAACTGACCACTGAATGACCTTTCTCAATGACCATTCCTGAACACCCCAAAGGAAGCAATATCCAAGTACCATTATGACAAACTACCAAACCTTAACACAATCTGTAGGAGAAGACTTTTTAGTGCTTTCAACGAAATGGCTCCTGATGACTTCTAGATGACCTACGACTTAAACTTTGTCAGCATTCCTGATGCACCATCCACCATATTGCGGGCCATCAGTCTCAAATCGATCGATTTAAATTGGTATATGTCGATGTAAACTGTTACAAGTCGAATTAAATTGGTACATGTGGATTTAACATGATATATACCGATTTAATTTGACTTATCATCGATTTAAATCGACATATACCAATTTAAATCGATGATATGTCGAATTAAACTGGTATAAGTCAATTTAAATCGACATCTACCAGTTTAAATCGATGATATGTCAATTTAAATCGGTAGAAATTAATTTACGCTGCTAGAAAATAAGTCGAAGGAAATTGATATATGTCGATTTAAATCGATATATGTCGATTCCCACGATTTTATACTGATGGCCCGCCATACCCCTCCTCCAAACTTACACTGTCCTCTCTCCGGCATGGACATGTATTCCTCTTCATATCGTCATTTGTGTTTTGTTTTGTTTTTCATCTCGTTTTGTTGAGAACTTCTTAACCTTTGTTGAAAGGATTTACGTTTGATGATACCTAATTCAATTATTGAATATTATGTGACTTCTATAGTATGTACAAAGAAAAATGGGAAGATTAAACGAAAATTTACCTTATTAACAATGTTTTATCTTCATGTTTACACAAATCCTCAGTATTACTGTAATCCTAATAGCACATGCTACCGATTTATCATATTTATCAGCACGATCCAGTTTTTACAGATTTTCCCCAAGTACTACACTAAACAATAGATAAGCAGAAATTACAATTTCCATTAATTGTGTATTTTAACCTCGTGGAAATTTTGTGCCATAAAATTACCATTATTAAGGAATATAAGAGACATTATTCTTTCGATTTAATTACATTTTGTGATATCGAAGTGGGTCTAGATGCCAGCATTCAGGCGTTTCCCCACAACGCCCTAATTTTTCTATGCAAAAGTACTTTGCACTAAACATGGAAAACAGCAAAAATGACAACTTCTACTAATTGCTTAATTTAACCCCGCGAACAATTTGTGCCATAAAGATGACAATTATAAACGAATGTGAGAGACATTGTTTTTTCAATTTAACTACATTTCGTGATAATCGAAGTGGGTCTAGATAACAGCAGGCAGGCGTTTCTATGCAGCGCCCTCATATATGCAAATCAAAAATACTTTACACTAAACAAGCACAACCAAAGAAATGACAACTGCCAATAATTGCTTAATTTATTCGTGTGAAAAATGTTTGCCATAAAATAACCATGAGTATTCTGTATCCTCTGTGAAAATTGTGTTCTCTGAATATTGTTTAATGGGTGTGAGAGTTGTTTAAATTTCCATGATCTGCAAAACTCGAAATATTCCAAATATTCTTTACAATATTCTTTAATGAAACTCGATTTGTTAATATGATTTTGATTTAACCCCCCAAAAAAATTCCCCCGCATATGCTAACAATAAATGGTCAATTTCAGCCGGAGGGGGGGGGGGGGGACTGATCTAAATCCAACCTGTTACATTTAAGAAGAACATTTCTTATGATTAGCAAAGCAGATAATGGGCCATCATTGCAGTAATTTTGGAATTTGTGCCCCATTTCGTGTATTTTTCAGAGGGGTTTAAATTGTGTTATGTCAGCATTTTGCCATATATGCCTACACGATCGATATATGCTTACACGATCGATAAGGGCGCTGCCGGAACAAGCCTGCCTGCTGTCATCTATGGACCCACTTCTATTATCACAAAATGTAATTAAAACGAAAGGAAAATGTCTCTTACATTCATTTATAATGGTCATTTTATGGCACAAAATATGTCACGGGGTTAAATTAAGCAATTAATGGGAGTAGTTGTTTTCAGATGTCCTTGTTTAGTGTATTACTTTTCCATTGCATCGATGTTCGAAGGCACTACTGGCATCTAGGACTACTTCGATTATCACAAAATGTAATTAAAACGAAAGAATTCTATGTCTGTACAAATAATAACAAAATATGTTGCTCAACGTGGGATGTTTATTTTTCCATTAATCTTCGAGAAAACAAATGAAGAATAAATATATAATTGATATAAGCAGATGTGGGTTTACTTGTCACTTGAGTCATTAAGCCTTAATCACGAGGCACAGTTTGCGGAATAATCTAATTCCCCAATATAAAAATGGGCCCTCGCATGCAGACTGAAAACTTTGCAATTTCTGTTTATTTCATCAGGTCCCTTCGGTATCAGAAACACCTCGCTTCACATGATTAAGTTGATGCTGCTAACAACATTTTCCGCATATTTCACATAACTTGCCGTCAACCTTTGACCCAATCAACGAACTTCCGAGACTACAGTGTTGAACTTTAGCAAGAACGGTTTTGGGAGATACCTTCGTTTGCTTCCTTAGAATGTTCAATTGGCTGTGCACCTGCACGATCTTTCATACCCTATTCGGGGACACAGTGTTTATTGTCCAGTGCTGTTTGCCAGCTTCAGCCCTGTTTGTCTTGTACACAAGTTGTGATATATATCACAACTCATATGTTCAAACTCCCTTATCGAAGAATTGGCACCAACGGTTATACTTGTACACATTATAAGTTTTACAACTGAAACAACAAGAGTTGTGCTGAAGTACTTTTTCCTCACAAATCCTTTACAGAATATTAAAAGTGGCTCAACAAGTTGTTCTCATAACTGGGTGCACCACATGAATGGGACTGGATTTTCCTCTTACCATGGCCAGGAACGAGAAATATATCGTGTAGCCTATGCTTCAATGAGAAATCTCGCAAGGAAGTCCGAGCTGGAAAAGCATATATAGTTTATCAAGCAACTCGATGTTACCAAAGAGGATGAAATTAAATCCGTGGTGGCTGACATCCACGCTGATCGAAAGAAGATTGATATTTTAGGTACGGGGAGAACGAAGAACTTGTACGAGTGGGGGGGGGGGCAGGGGGACGTTGTAGGAACAATAGTAGGCTGGCAGTAGATAATGTAACGTTAGGCACCTACCGTAGGCCTAGACTATCAAGTTCATAGTTAGGCCTAGACTATGTCTACAGTAGGCTAGTCCTAGATGGGTATTTGGACGCCATGTGTATAGTGGCTAGGCTATGTATGGCTAGGCTATGTTTGGCTAGGCCTGGCTTGACAACACACACGTTTTTGACCAAGAATTTCTCTTGACAGCTTTGTGTCTACAGTTCAGATTAGCAAGGGTACACACCATTCGCTGCCACCATTTAGTGTTGTCACTTATCTCCTTACAGAAGATGTTTAATTCTGTTTTCGTAATCATTCTTTAACGTTCCGTCGAGTGTGTATCACCATTCCATTCGAGAGGGAACAGATACTACACATGATCTTAGCCAAAAGGGCGAGAAGCGAAACATACAGCATAGTTCTTAAGTATAGAGGGCAGCAATTCTAAATAAGAACTACTTGTAACAAATCAAAAGTAACATATATCATAATACAACACCAATGGTTGTGCTCTCAGGTATACATTTTCATTTCCAACATGCATTGTAAGTTGCAGTACCTTGCAGCTGTAATTAGCAATTACCTTGCAGGATCAATGTTCATATGCACACTACTGTACCTGTGTAGTGACAATTCTAAAAGGGAATACACTTTCCCTCTACCTCCATCTCATTCTTCACCCCCATGTTATTCTTGCCTATTCTTTACCAGTTCTGTAATTGATTCGGTTCAGGGTTCAGTCCAACATATCACCTGTGACCATATTTTACAAACATGACTGTTGGTGTGAGTATTCTAAGTTCTGCATAAGATGTAAAAATTTAAGGATTTGCAAATTGGCATCTAAAATTTAATAAAATAGTTATCTATCATGGAATGTGTGAAACAAGTAGTAACTCTCAAATATAGGAAATGTTCAAGACAGTAGTCATTCTATTACCCAAAGGTAATTTTTTCAATTGAAAGACGAAAGTCTAGATCTAAAGGCAAGTAATGGGAGGAGTATGAATAAGAGGCTGACATATTTCATGAGCTTAGTTCAACTTTTTTAAACTTTTCATCATAAAGGGTCAGTACTCTGGTACCAGGTCCAGTCAAGGCACCTTTCATCGAAAATGTTAAAAAGAATGACACTGGGGCTATTGGTGAGAGTATCGAGGCTGATGTCAACGAAGAAACCAAGAAACTAGCGAGTAATATATCAGGGAAGATGCTAGAAGATGACCGAATCAGAGAGTCAGTCACCAGAGGATATCACCCGCCTCTTACTCGACGTAGCGGCTACGGAGAAACCTCATTTTGAGATACGCAACCTCAAAGGCCATGACCGAGTTGATGAGTGGTAAATTTGTGGAGATGGTGTCGTAGACAGATATGTCATATTCTCTCGTAGGAATTATTGCTATAATTGAAAAAACTAAATGGTGACATTCATGCTCGTATAATTCCTCGGGCTCCTTTTTAATCATTCGGTGGGCTAACTTTCACCAAAAGAGTCTTTCGGCAGCATTTTCTGTCAGTAATCCCAAATACACAACACCGTCTATAAAATAGGCGTTTGAGCATTGCC
>JAIPMN010020055.1:3003-13521 GCA_020650975.1 Apostichopus californicus
TAAAAAAAGTTCCTGATTTAATGCAGTAGCGGAGCGTCCATACAGTCAGGGGGGGCGGATGCCCCCCCTGACGGACTCAAATGGACATCTGGCGCCCTTTTCAGCTTTTCACCACTTTTTACTTATTCGTGATTATTGACTTTTTTATTGCGCTCTCATCTACCTATTGACATTCGTCACATTTTGTTGGCGATGAGACCTATTTATTCTTCGTTTATCTGCAAATTAGCAAGGGTCATTTCCGGCGATCTAGGGAGTATCTTTACTCCAAAAATTTCTGTCCGCGCCAACCTGTGGTGGCGCTCCGCATAGATAGTGTCGAAAGCGCCCCTACAGACCATTCTCGCCCCCCCGACCAATACCCCTAGCTCCGCCACTGAGTTTCAGGCAACGGACACTACAGTTCTAGGTACTCCTGGTCTGCTGGGATAATCTCTATTGTTTGGTATTGATATTATAGATTCAGCCTTGCTATATGGGGAGATTGCAGCTGCTGCAGCTATTCTTGTTGACAGGCTGCCTGAATGAACTTCGTAACCAAGAGTTCCAGAACCGACTCTAAAAACGTAATGAGATCCTCTTCAATAATCATATCCATAACAACATCATAACATTATTATCTACTGTAACACAACATGTAAAATCAGACCGATAACACTTATTGTTCCAAAAATCTATTTCGACTTCCTTCCCGGCTCCAGGTTATTCACCTAAGAACATCTAGGCTGATATACATTTTGCCCAAAACTGTGCACGTAAAACTTTACAGGTCCCTTGATGGCTCCGCGCTCCAGAATGATTGCAATGCCATGGCAAGCAGTTAAATAATAACTTACAGCACAAGTAATAACTGTAAACTGAATTATGTTCCTTTATTTCCTCTACCACTGCAGCCAAAAAAAAAAAAAAATTGGGTCAAAAGTTTAAGTCATTGTTCTATTACTGGGTAGGTAGGTAGGTCTATGATGGGGTGTGACCTACATTTGGAAGTCCTTAAAACTTTAAAAACACAAACTCCTCTCATAGTGAAGTGTCTACTGCCTGAGAAATATGTTACTAAGAAATCAGTTCATATCGAGTGTACTTATTCAAAGGGGTTGATAAAGATTCAGTTTACCAGCTATCCTAGATTGGGACACATGTGTGAGTATATATTTAATACACTGTTAGCTAGTGGGGACCTCTGGATTCAATAGCACAAGTTGCATGGATTGAGATGATGGGATTTCTCGACAGAAACTGTCCTTATGACAGACAAGTATAAATTCCCCCCCCCCACCCCTGAACAAGGAAACCTAGCAGTATGATAGTAAGTTCTATTTAGACGATTATTTTGTCTTTTTCATTATATATGTATACATCAATTCTTGACAATATTTGATTATTGATATAGTCATGGCATTTGGTCTGGTAATGAAAAATTGTTGCTGCAAGTTCATGCCCCCCAACCACCACTCCCCCCCTAAAAAAAAAGAAGTTGGGAATATATTTACAAGCAATGAGTACATTCGGAGCTCAACCGCAGGGTGAAATGATCCTTTTACAGGTTAGCATCAAGTTTCCCTCCACGATAAAGCTAAACTAAGAAATTTTCCCAAATTTATCGCCTATGATCAATCATTTAGACACAGTCCTCAGAGAGGTTTTTTGCTCATTCAATCTCTAGCTTAAATAACCAGCCACACCATCAGGGAACAGTTTGGAGTGTCGAGACCTCCAGCTATGGGTAATTCTTTCAAAAGTTCTTTCGGCATGCTAAATGTTTAGGAGGCAACACGCACATGTTTTATCAAGCATTTAAAAGAACATGACATTCAAGTACCAAAGACAATTTGACGGTCACATCCAAAAATTGGACAATTCCCACCGTTATTTCAGTCGAAAAAGACGTCACGACTTCACCACGAGAGATCAAATTTTTAAGAGAGGGAGCTCGGGACAGTTACAAATGTCTTTCCCTCCCTGTCGGTCAGCTCACACAAATTATCGATGACAGTTTTGTCTGAATTTATGCCTTTTTTTGTGTGTGGAATCTTAGACAGACAAACAAACAAACAAACACTAAAATCATAACAAATTGTCTATGCAATAAAGACAAAACCAAAACAAGACAGGAAAAATGTAATAAATTTGCTGAATTTCTATGCAACATCTCTCCACTGCTATTTGAACTGGAGGTCATTTTCATTAAAGAAGGAGAAAACAAGAGTTGTTTATTACAATTTCTTAGATACCTTGCCAGCAGAATCTCACTGTTAGTGAGTTCACATTGAGAAACACATAGTATTTGAAAAAAACCCATAGGTGGAACTCTCTCTCTCGTTTACATGAATATTTAATTATGTATGCTCAGAGTCGTTTCCATCCCTGTTAAAGAGGCTCCATGTATTTTACATGAACAATATATACATTAATATCCCATCTGAAATAAAATCATGAATAATTCCCTCTGTCTCAGATGAGAGAGTAATATTATCGTTGCTCCTCCACCCACATTGCATCTCTAACAAACAGTATAAAGGTCCATCGAAGCTGACAAAACTTCTCAATTTTTACCTAACTCCTTCGCTAACGAGCCACAGACAGGTCATCACGTTTATTTGTTTTATCTAGAGCAGAGGGCTGGCAAAAATTAATACTAAAATGACAGAATGTTTGGCCACAAAATTTGTAAATGAATTCCTCATTTCTGCAGACATAACAAGGCAAAAGCAGATCCTACATATAATTCATGGATTATAGTCCTAGGCATTATTAAAACCAAAAACAAAAGAAAATTGAATGGTTTATATATAAGATATACAAACCGAAACAAAATACATCTTTCTTCTGGCAGAATTGTTTTTGCTCTATCACATTCTCAAAAGGACTGAATCTGTTCTTTGTTTATATCTTGTGATTCACCAGGAATTAGAAACAATATATCAACAAATTGATTGGTAAGATAATTGGATAAGATAATTGGTAAGATCTCTTTACGCTTCTATGACAAAAACAATTTTTTACAGCCTTCCTCTTTAGCACATCGAAGCATATGTACATATTCTACAGTGGGATTTGTATAGCTGTAATAGTATAGATGTTACGGTCTAAGTAATGTAACTTTGCTGCTGAGGAGGTTACAAAAAAGTAGATTTTCCAATTCCGTAGAATTATCAAAATTTAGATCAAATTCGGACATGAAAATCATACCACTTTCTACATTTTGTCTATAATATGCAGAACTTGAAAATAGTGTCTATAAATAAAATAAAATGAGCAAATGCTGATTAGCCTTTCCATCTTTTGCACGCATGGCTGACCAAGAAGTAATACAGGAATGGCCACTAAAAGGTTCCTGCCTTTTTGTGCATTTGTATCCCCCTTTCTTTTCCTGTCAACCAAGAAACAGAGTGATCATTTAATTGTATGTTTCTTTCCCCTTCGGAAGTCATAAACTTGTCCACACAGCTAACAGTATACATACATCTAGCCTGACCATTGTATCATCCTAAACAACAGGCAAAACCTGCATATTATTTTAAGGTAAAAATTGACAAGACATATCAGTACCATCCCCACTTATCTCAAATTGAAGCCTCTAAGGATAATCAAACTAGAGAATTTGTCACAGAAAATAGCCTGTGGTGACATGCTGGATCAGAAGCTCAAGTCAACTGCAATCTTGCACCACACAGAAGTCTCTTGGTAATTTTTAAAGGTTAGGGTTTTGTGTGTACCTAAAAGATTAAGGAGACTTTACTTGCAAATGATATTACAAATACTACCTCAGGATAAGAAAAAATTCTGGCACAAAATCTCCATACCTTGAGAGACAGGGTAGTAGTAGCAGCAGTGTAAATGATATAAGCCAATATTCAAACCGCTTTGGAAAATTTTACTATGATACAGCTTAAAATTGCATATACTCAATGCAGAGAGAAATTAACAGAAATGTGTTAACTTAGGCTGGATATTTACCTATACATCGATACGGTAGGATATACTTACTATCAGTAGTACATTATGTGGCTTTTTTTTCATAACCTGTCTATGTGTGAAGAATTCTTTCTGTATTTTACCTTTATATAAAATTAAAATAAGCCTTCATTTTCTGGAAAGCATAACTACATTACAGATGGACAAGTTTACTGTTACAAATTTCAGTGCAGTTTATGGTGCAACTGAGTCTTAGACATCCATGTTAAGCTAACAAACCCCTTTATCTTTCAGTCATGTAAATATAGCATAGCAGTGACCTCAGCTAGATGTCTTAATTTGTAAAACTGCTTTAGTGCAGGATGAGCCTTGCAATATTCATAAATATTCTACAGTTAAGCAATGTGTTCCATTCATTGTCTTTCTGGCTCCTTCACAATGCCACTCATAAAGTGGATATACCAGATTGGAGATTAAACTTACAGGTTTCTATAGCAAGGAAAATATAAAAGCAATAATTTATTTCATTATTTTTATTACACAGAATCTTATTAGACACTGAAAGAATACGTAGGAAAGCTTTTGTACAAGTGCGACAAGAATTAATACGAATCACGTTTTATTTAATATCGACTATTGTCGCAAATCTTCTGGGTATTGGGAACTTAACTATACTGACATATCTTGCATTGCAAGCTATGTGTAAATTGCCATCTCCCTGCTGGCTTAAAAGGTCACCCTTATCGCCTTCAAAAATGCTAGAAATGTCAATAAATGGTTTCTCATCAAGTTCAACAAGTAAACTACTGCCACTCTCAATGGTTGTTCCCTCAGCATGTGAGTCATGGTCAATGTATATAAGACTATACAATCAAAGGGTCAGAACCGCCTCGAACGATCATACTTTTGAAAACATAATAGCAACTTCAAGAGTTAAAAGTAATGCCTGATCATGAGCCTAAAATGTTAGGTCCTTGTTTCTAAATGTCATCACTGCCTCCAATATCTTACTTTATGCCAGGAATAATTGCTCAGAGATCTTGCCGAGCTTCGGTAACTTAATAAGTATTAGCAGCTATACGTTGCTCTGAAACTGAAAAATTTGAAGGAGTTCTACTGGAGGAGTCCAAGAAACCTGTTTTGGCACCCAAAAAAATCTAGATCTCAAAAATCTAAATGACATTTTGTGCGGTTTCTGTTTATTCCACATTTAAGGAATTATGTTACTTTTAATCACATATTTAGACATCACTGTAATGTTACAAACCAGACAGAGGATGGCGCATCGTACGTACCGTGGCTGAAATCTCTGCGAAACAGATTTAAAGAGAGCGAGGGATATACGGTTTCTTCCCGTGGGCAAATCCTTGATTAGAAATCCGCCCTGTTTTTGACAGATTGAATTTAATCCTATGTAGGCTAGTGAAATTGGAATCTTGGACAAGGCAAAAAGTAGGCCGTGACAGACATACGAACCATCGGCCTTGAGGACATTGTTCTCAGAGGCGATGTTCCTCCTTCAGCAGCCTGCTCACCATGGAGCTATCATAGTAAAAGGATGAGGCTAAAACATGGATTCTATTACATAATGCATCGGTCGTAAGCATTTGCCCACTTGATTATAAAACGCTGTCACGGTTACAAGAGATCTTGAGCATTTACTTGTACCCACCGTTACATGTGACGCAATGCTGTAACAGTATCAATCTCTGGGTCTTCGGTGGAATGTCCCATGATCAAATCACCACAATTATTGATACATTTGCTCAATTTTGAAGAGAATTGAAAGACTACGAACCCCATTACAAACCCGTCTGAGTCGTTCTAACTGTTTGGACATTTTTTACTCCCAGATGATTACATAGGTAATGGAGAGGAAAGGGATAAAGATGTCGCCAGACTAGATTTATATTCTAGATCAAAGAATCCTCAAGGTGGTATTTAGCATTGAGCTGTACCTCGTGTCGCTCCATGTAATCAGGATATACTGTACGAACGGTTTTCAACCGTTTTGTGCTCATAATTAGCGAATTATTTACTTAATATACTAAAAAGTACAGAGAGAAAGAAGAAAAACAAGTGTATTCCACAAAATGTTGATGTAATGCTTTGTTTCGTTTTCCATATCAAATGGCTTAGATTTATGCTTAATTAATTATCATTTCCTGTAGTATCAATTTGGGAGAACTACACTATGAGATGATGCCCTTTTCTTTCACAAGACATCCTCTATGGTAAAACCTGAATTTTATCAAAATTGGAACAATGCAATGTAAAACACGTAGACGAACAGTCGAGACTTGCCATGTTAGAAATCAAATCCCCCCCCCCCCCAAAAAAAAGAGAAAAATATTCATATATTATATAACCCTGAGCCATGTACATAGCTTAGATATGTATACCAAAAGTGGTTACATTCTTGCATGCCTTCAAGAAGTAACATATTTTTTGTCTCCAAAATACATACCTTTAATTAAAAACAGGAATAAAAGTAGAAATAATGCCTTTTTATACACATTCATATTCTGGTAGCAACGATATCTCGGAAACTGTAAACGCTTCAAAACTGAGTGATAAGAACGTTGAAAAGATATATCATACTTTAATAACTTAAACCACAAAAAAAAATTGAATTATTTTTACCCTTTTTGTTATAAACCCAAATGACACCACTCCAAAATTGGAGAGTAATTGACCACTTGTAGAAATTTATTCAATTCATTACTTTACAGAATAAAGTGATACAAGATGTATAAAATTTCCGAGCGATTCCCAGTGGATCAAATCGAGAGCGGTAAAACGATATAGGAATGACCGACGTTAGAGTGACCATTGAGGAGGACTTGAGATCCCCGACCACGTAGATCCGCCGAGCGAGATTTAGCTTCTTTTAACTCGGGCTTTCTGCCGTGGCGTGACCGCCCTTTGCGACCGAGACTGTAACCTAATCTCTAGACCACTCGAGGCTACGAGTGGATATCAAGTGGTTGACGGGTCGAGCTAATTAAACTAATCCTGTCAGTACCACTGATAATCACGACGAAGAACAAAGAATACAGGAATGAAAACGAAAGGGCACTACCCGCCTGGCGTTTGAAATAGCGGTGGCGAGCAAAAGTGCACTCTCGAAAAAAAAAAAATGTGTCCGTATATATATTAAGGCAGACAATATCTCCGTAGTACATACTACTTCCTAACCAGGTAGATTTTCCGGAGGGGAAAAACAAAACTGCTGAAGAGCTTACAGCCCCTCGGTAGGCCCACCGCAGATATATACCCAGCTGGTGCATTCACCAACCCATATACTGATTAACAGAACCACTTCAGATCAATAGAGTTCTTTAATCCAGAGACTGTATCGAGCGACACTGACGAAACTGACGTTGGCTCATGTCTCTGCAGAAGCTTTATTCGTTACTGGAGCATTAAAGAGGCCGATACTGGTATGCCAGACAATGGAGCCACAGACCAGAACATATTCAATATATATCACACTATTTATTATAGTGGTATATAGAAACATGCTGAGTACAAGAAAACTATGTATGCTTCTGAGTTGTGATTAACTGCTCAGGTATGAATAGACCAATTATTAAAACTAATTAACAATTACTACTTTAGCTGTAGGATCCGCCATGCTGATTTTTCCTGCCTTTCTTTAAGGTTCATTATTGTGGATTGTTGTTATGGTTTCCACAATCAATAATGGCAGCCTATTAGGACTGAACATATATCAATAATGAGCTTTACTAGAATGTGCTATAAAGAAGCTAAACAATTCCTCAACTGTATTTAATCAACTAATAAAAGCTTCGATAAACAACTTTTAGTACAGTATCACACATTTTCCAACCCACAGATGTAAATGTTTTATTGCTTCAGTTGCAAACCTTTGCAGTCTATGTCTTTATATAGTTTATTGTCCTTGTTGGTGACTTTTGAGGGATTAATTTAGTTCAGGAACCTTCCCTTACCCTTAATGGGGGGCAGGAGGATCTCTTTGCCCCTTTACAACTAACAGCCAAACAGTTTTTTGATTCAAAAGATATAGAAATGAGAATTGTATAAACCGATTATGATACAGCTGAGACAGGGAGAACATCTTACCTTTGCGGATCATTCGCAGTTTATTTAGGTTCGGTAAACGGGCCTCCAAGATTGCGAGGTGGCTGAACTAAAGACTTGTCATGATAAATGAACTTGTCAATGGTAAAGTATTTCATGCCAACAAGAATGATAACTCTTGAAAGGTATTTATATGTGTCAGTATCAGCAGTAAAGGAGGTAATTTCATGAGTTTTCTCCCTCTATTTGCTGTAACTTTATGTACTGCGATTAAAATTAACCAGGTATTTCAGTTCTAAGACCCTGGGTTTACAAAGTAACACAAACTGGATAATGGGATGCAGCAGTAAGGTAATATTCAAGACATTTATTCATTATAAATTGTGACACCAAAGTCACTCTCGTCACGACTTCAAGTCCTCATTATTTACATTCAAACTTTGAGTGACAGAATGACGAGTACCGCAGACCTAGAGGAGGGTCAGTCATCCCCAGGAGGGGGAGGGGGGATCTCAGATCACATACTCAAGGCATCAAAGAGAGACAGACTGATATTACTAGCTAGCTAGCTCCCTCCCCCTTCAGCACTCCACGTACAGACTACTAACCCCCCCCCCCATCTGCACCCCTCATCTGTTCCAACCACCATGTCTTGTACCCAAGCTTACAATCTTGAGCTACTTATGACCTGAGTTATTCTGCTTCTCCTTGAATTATTAGTGTTCCTCTTTAACTTGTGTTGGTGCACCTCCAATTCAAAATTCCTGGCTACCGGCCTGAAGCAATGCACTAACTAAAATCTTCATCTATCTCTCAAGTTTCTTATCATGGAAAGTACCTGGACCTCTGCTCTAGCGATCCTAATGTACATAAACCAAAATATTCTAGATACACCACATACTGGTCATGCAGACATGGTCAAATTCATCAGGGTAATTAGCTTTGCCTATACCTCAGGATATTTTTGTTTTGTAATCCAGTTGTTTATCTTCCCAATATATTAATCTTTAGCAAACCTTCCTCCTCCCTTACAACCCTCAAAGTTACTCTCTTAACTCATCCTTCCCCCCTCTTAAATCACCCCCCACCCCCCTCCCCTCTGCCCTGCCTTAAGTCCCTTATAACATATCTGTAATGATGTGAAGCATCCCAAAGACAGAAGAATATTCAACAAAGTGATATTTCTCAGGAATATTTGCAGATCTCGGGATAACCTGCACCAAGGATTTCATCAAACTTCCAGCCAGTCAATCTTTTCCTATCATATATTTCATAAACCTATCTGCATGAAATGAGACTTTAATTTGCTCTACTTATCAATATACCATAATAAGGAGCAAGGAATAAACTCTCTCAGTTATGGAGTCTATGCCCTAGATGAATAAAAATGAAATCCTCAACTTTTTGGTTTGGAACCAACCAATGTTTTACAATCCGATTTGATGGAAAAAAAAAACAGTGGATTTTATACAATCAAGGAAAAACTTTAGCATATGATCTCAGAATTCTATTCAAAATGGCCAAAGTTGCTATATGTACATGTCCAAAAGATTTACAAAAAATTTTCACACAGAAAACATTTGATTTTGATTTTGATTTCATCAGTATTTAAGAAGCTTACTAAACACAAAATTTGAAAGGACTTAATTATTCCCTGGCGATATTTCCCTGAAGCAATCTGTTACTCAAGTATGCCTTTTAAACATACATTACATCAGTATTAAGAAACGAGCATGATGAGTGACTGGGTGGCAAAGACTAATCGAAGAAGAATAAGTTATTAGGCTATAATATTTCAGGGTATTGTCAATTGACATAGAGGCCCTTAGGGTAACTTACCCAAACACATGAATATATCTTTTCTTGCTGAGATACCGTCACAACTGTACATAGTAGCCATGGCAACCACTGATTCTATAAACCAAGAATGTTTTGTGTTAGGACTGTAGCCTACATATGTGCATTGGGGGGGGGGGGGGTCAGATAGCCTGTCTTTGATATTGTTTGATCACAACAATAGAAATGAACACAGCCAGACAATTAAAGCCCTCAGGGTCTGATGCCATTAAAGCAGTGATACAAAAATGGTGGCAGCCTATGTAGACAGGTCGTGATAGAAACTAAACAATTAAAAGCACACTTCCAGTGATACACAAGGGTGTGAATCGCAACATAGTGTGCCTGATGCATAATAACGATAATAATAAATGAAACTTATATAGCGCCAAATCAGTAGACAAAAGTCACTGCTCAAGGCGCTTTACAAAGAAAGCAAATTAATTTACAAAAGAACAAGTGAAAAGATGGGGTCTTAAGTAGACTTTTGAATGTAGAAAGTTTAGAGCATGTTCGAATGTGATCTGGTAACTTGTTCCATAGATAAGGGCCAGAATATTCAAATAATATGGGAAGAACTGAGAAAAACAGCTATAGCCTACCACTGATAACAACACAAAAGTATGTAAGGAAAATAAAAAAACAGAACTGCAAAAAAACGCATCAGGAGTTACGATTAGATAATTATGTTTAGCAATC
>JAIPMN010020059.1:0-22333 GCA_020650975.1 Apostichopus californicus
TTTGGTGAAATTTGGCTCTTCCTGTAGGTTGTCATGGTGAAATCGTGCATTTCTTAGGGGTGTCCGAAATTGTCAGTGTTCCGAAATTAGCGATACTGACTATACTACAACAGTGCTGTAGTCTAGTATTGTAATAGTACTCTATGTAGTGTAGTTAGGTATGTAGTACAGCTTGGTTGTTCAGTGGTGTTGTATTTAGACCGTACAGTGTTCATACATATTACTGTGTTCGTCAGAGGTTAGTAGTATGTACAGCGTTCATGTACAAGGACTGTTGTAGTACTACTGTTGTACTACAATAGTACTGTAGTCTAGTATTGTAATATAGCAATGTTTATAGTGTAGCTTCGTATGTAGTACAGCTTGGTTGTTCAGTGGTGTTGTATTTAGACCGTACAGTGTTCATACATATTACTGTGTTCGTCACCTGTAATGTGTATGCACAGCGTTCATAGATATGTACAAGGGTTTGTTCAGTTCAGTATGTGTACTGTTTATACCAGACATTAGGTACAATGTTGAGTATTAGTCTAATGCTGTACTCCAATGTCCCTTTGGGAGTGGCACAAATGTTACACTCCAGTAGCTATGTTAGTGCTATAAGTACTTTCACACCTGATCCTCAGGTTTTAATAGTGGTTTCAAAACCACAAATAATTCACTCCACTCTTCTATTTATTTTCATTGGATTGTCGGCGGGGCCATCAAATTGCAGTGCTGATGATCGACAAACAGAAAGTTACATTGAACACAGCAAGTCACGTTGATCTTTCCACATGTAATAGTTGCGTGCACCCTTGTATCAGCTGGGCTCTCCTCGGTGTCAAGAAACAGGACATGACGTTGTATGTCATTGTGATCTTGGGTCAACGTGATCCAACGAGCTTTCACTCTTGTTATGTTGATCTCAAACTCCGGATCTGATCTCTCACAATAGGAGGACTAAAGGTTTTGAGTCAGATCTTGAGTGCGAGAGCTTGCACATGGTCAGGAAGTTGATCACGCATGGAGGATCAGATCTGATCTGTATCAGATCCCCTGCTTGGGATTTAGTGTGTAAGCAATCACATGTATGCATTATACTGTACCATGGAAGTATGACCATGGCTGTAGCATGCAAGAAGGATCAGATCTGATCTGTTTCAGATCCCCTGCTTGGGATCTAGTGTGCAACCACTCACATGTATGCATTATACTGTACCATGGAAGTATGACCATGGCTGTAGCATGCAAGGAGGATCAGATCTGATCAGTATCAGATCCCCTGTTTGGGAACTTGTCTGCAATCCATCACATGTATGCATTATATACTGTACCATGGGAGTATGACCATGGCTGTAGCATGCAAGGAGGATCAGATCTGATCTGTATCAGATCCCCTGTTTGGGAACTTGTCTGCAATCCATCACATGTATGCATTATACTGTACCATGGAAGTATGACCATGGCTGTAGCATGCAAGGAGGATCAGATCTGATCTGTATCAGATCCCCTGCTTGGGATCTAGTGTGCAAGCACTCACATGTATGCATTCTACTGTACCATGGAAGTACAGTAACACCATGGCTGTAGCATGCAAGAAGGATCAGATCTGATCTGTATCAGATCCCCTGCTTGGGATCTTGTGTGCAAGCTCTCACATGTATGCATTCTACTGTACCATGGAAGTATGACCATGGCTGTAGCATGAGCATGCAAGGAAGCTTCTGTATGTCATGAGTGACTTGTACTGTAGCAATTTGCCTACTGTACATGAAAGTCTATCCATGACAAAAACAATTATAATTATGTGTCAGTAGGACTCGTATACAAATTTGGACGCCCTAGGAAAGAGGGTGGGCCTTACGTTAGGTAAAGGTTAGGTTTATCATCTCCAGCCATTCTAATCTCCATCCTATGCTTTATCCTCATGTAATTGTTGATCGGATAAATTTAAAAAGTAACTGACTAGAGATCTGGATTTGTTATCGTGCTCTCTGGTTTAAGAATGTAAATAATTGACCCATTTGGCTGCCAGATATCTTTGGTTTGCGCCGAGACTTTCATATAATGTTACAATCGTTAATTGCAAATACATTCAAGCGTTTGAATAGAAGTCTTGTTTTTACCCTCTTTTTTACTGTTTTCGAATTTTAACCGAAGCAAAACATTGGTCGTGATAAATTACAGACAAGTATTCAGTTGGGAATAATAACTGCGCATTTGTGTTCTAGTTCCTGGATGCTATAGCTGCCAGTGCCCGGTACTGTTGGCATGTCTCTTCATGCATCCTCAACAGACAAAGGTTTATTATCAAATTAAACTGTACGTGAAGCTCGTTGATGAAGAGATACTATGATGGTTGGCAAACCTGGCAAAGACAGATTGTCGTATCGAGGAATACAAGGACAGAAACCTGTCAAGTCATTATGCAGACCTTGCCTCTTGATTCACAAATCTGGCTAATAATATTTCTCAACTGCATTTCTGTGTATGAGAGGTGTGTGGAAATACCATAGAAGGGCGTCCAGTGAAGTTTTAGTGTAAATTGTGTATATATACAGTAGGTAGTAAGGAATGCTTCAAAGTTCCTAATTTACCGAACGTCTCAGATATCATAATTAATCATTCCAAAATGATATTGATATGCTGGCAATTACCTGTAGGCTTCAAGTGTCAATGATAATGAAGAGGAAATAGAAGGTGGGAAACATTAAATAGTTTTGACATCCTCAAAACTACTTTAGACAGTAGGTACAGTGGTCAAACGTTCCAACTGGACATTGGAGGCATATATTGAGACGGGAATTTATATTGCATCCATGGACACAACCAACATATTTTTACATGGGATGGGAGGGGGAAGGAGGTGGGTGGGTGGGTTGGGGCAAGATATTATGTCTTTCAGGGGAGGGGTTCTTGCCTCTTGGAGAAACTGTTAAAATGGAGGGTGCTATTTTGAATTTTGTTTATTTGCCATACGATACAGTACATAGGTTTGAGGTTTGATGTTAAAAATAGACAAATGGTTTCAGGTTGGTTCTTCTCTGATATTGACTGTTTAAACATGATGATGATTATGCAAGAAATAGAATATCCCGCACCATGCACAGCTCTATACAGTATGCAACATAACAGTTTCCATTATACACATGGGATATGAATTTTCAGACGGGTGCAATCAGATGATTGTTAGTGGTATGTAGAGCTGTTGTTTACAACATACTGTAAATCGTCATTGATGGGGAAGGCAACAGATATTGTACATAGCAATAACACAGTACCCTACCACATAATGGACTAGCTCTTCCTCTGCACTTTTCGAGCTCAACTGGAATTAACTGCTCATCTTATTTGGGTCAATTAATTTGTTCCTGCCAGTTTATGTGGATTAACTTTTGATTATTTGGTCACGACTGTTTAGTCTAGTTAAGATAATTATTCATTTAGTTACCCTTTAAGCTTTGTAGTGCAGCTTCCTTGAGTAGTAATTGTCGTAGGTAGATCGCACTCGCATACAGTACATGTACTGCATAAATTATGATTACTAATCTCTACAGTATCATTTGCGGGAAACACCTCTTGTGAGGATTTAGTATACCGTACAGACTGGAAAAGACAGACATGTGGATTGTGATGTGTGTACGATGATGACGATGTCTATAGACATTGTTGGCGATGATCAGGTTCGACCCAATTACGCCCAAATCCGACATCAATCCATTCCTTGTTCGGTGAACGGAGTCACAATCTCAGGCAGTGTTCTGAGTTGCTTCTTGTCAACCTTGAAACAGAAAGCAGTGACTAGATGGGCTATTTACAGCATGTGCCTATTATGTACTGATATATGTAATCAAAAGGCAAATATTTGTCATCTTAGGAACCATCCATCTGATTAAACATGAGGCTGTTTTTCTTTGTTTACATTCAAATTATATCTTAATGTCACAAATATACCGGCAGTAGCTGTTTCCTGTTTGTGATTGGTTCCTCATCACATAAAACTGTGTATAGGCTTAACAGTTGTATATTCAACCATCCACAACCCTTCATTCGTCAGTGTTTGTAGACTCATATACTGTTGTAGACACCTTTGGAATGTTGGATGCTCGTACCTAGGTTATATGTACTGTATTATTAAGGATTAATTGCAAAAATTAATAATTTAGAAATTTAGATAATAGTGAGCAAAGAGTAGCTGACATCCTATGAATACAGTATATAGTGTTTTGCCTATGTTCATACAGTACTAAGTATGATTGCTACTTGTGGTTGCCTAAGCAAGGAATGTACTTGAAAGATTTATTCAGACACTTCTTAATAAGTCATGATCGAAATTCTCTCTGGTTGATTATTCTCTGTTTGATCTCTCTCCATCCTAGGGCTGTAGATTTCAGATAAGTTTGAACATTAAGAAGAGACTTAATTTACTGTTTGACCTCTGTTCAATCCAGCAAGAGAAGTCCATAACATTTGCCTGAAAAACAAAATAGTATATGGGACTTCTCTGGGACTGTATAGTTTAAAAAGTACAATTGAAAACAGGTTTGACACCAAACTTTCATTTCTTAGTAACGATATCTACAAGTCAGCCTTACTTTTATAATACATCTCAGAACAAGTCAAGCGTCAGATTCCACTGTCACATTTCCAACCACAGATCAGTCCCTGTTATAATGACCCAGCAATGACCTGGGATGGAGGGAGGATCAACCGCTGCGTTGGGTGTTGAATTTATTCTGTAAACACAGATTGATCCTGGATCAGTGTAGAACTTTTATTCCCATTGAGCACTGAAACATGTAACATGCCTAACTTGACAAAATTGTGTAGTTACCGTTATAGTTATCTTAAATAACAGCATTGCACACAACACCCCTTACGGTGTTGCGTTTTTCCTTCGGGTAAAGAAACATCAACTTCCCGTCCGTTGATCCCAAGCGCAGACTCTGATATCAAACATGGGGTCTTACGTAAACACGCCGAGATTCAATAGCAATCCATCTTGTTTTAATGCTGAACACCAATCGTAAGGGCCGATTGGTCACATAAATGAAACCATGTGGTACCACGGTTTCATATACCACAAATGTATGGTATATTTACCCTGCCAGAGTTTTATGTTTGTCCAGATAGGGTTTCAGTACAGCACAGCTGACATGTGCATGCCTTCAAAACTTGTTGCTGAACATATGCAAATTATATTTCACTTGTTCATCCTGCAGATGTATCTTTCATCAATGATATTTTAACTGTTAAAACTTCTTTTTCTTACTTGTCATAGTTTTGATGTTTGCCCATAAAGGGTTTTCGGTACAGCACTGTAGGTGACATGTGGATTCATTCAAGTATGGAAGCTTGTTGCTGAACATATATATGCAAATGCAGATGTTTCTTTCATCGATGATATTTTAAACTTCTTTGTTTTTTCTCCCTTTCGTCATTGTTGTTTCCTCACAGATAGTGAAAATTCAGCATCCCCTGTCAGTCCAGAAGATGGCCGTGACCGACTCCTCCATGAAAACACATTTACAATAGATCCAAAACCATCTTTAGATTCACCAAATTCTTGCCCAGAATCAGATACTCAACCATCATCAGGTAAACAAACTATTAGTCTAAGTAGCCTTGGTACTGGATATCAAAATGTTACATCTGCAGCAGCCCAACCTTCTGCTAAAGTATGCGGTCTGTCAGGCCCCAAGAGCCTGTTGTAGGTCACAACTCTATCTATTTTGGTTGTGTTCACAGCTCTTGTGACATTAGGAACTTCAAGATTCTAGGCATGCAACCGTTAGTTACAACCTTTTGGTATTTAGCAAGGAACTTCAAGCTTGTAGGCATGCAACCATTAGCTAAACCTTTTGGTATTTAGCAAGAAACTTCAAGATTTTAGGTATGCAACCATTATGCAACCTCCTAAAAAGTCTAATCTTATCCTAATTGAGCCTTTTTGTTACTTTTCTCTTGTCGGATTTTGATGGCATTTCCAGAAACTGTTCGTCATCAGCAGGATATTTTGTTTTTATTTTTCGTAACACTGATACATTCATATTGTTTCCCAAATTTGTTGAGATTTTTAATCAAAAAAAGCTATTAATACTACTTCAAATGACATGGCCACTGGAAAATAAATTGCTAGTACTGTGTATGCGTACAGTAGAAGATGTTGTAGTTAATAATGCAGTATAACATATTATTTTCATCTTTGAACTTCTCCTACCAGGGGTCTGCTCATGCAGGAATTGTACACAGTATATAAAGAGTCTGTATTTTTTCTAGATCTTCGAGCAATTCTCCAATGGTGTGTTAATTATGTGAATTAGAGATTACACATGATCTTGCGTGGTACGTTGTTTCACTCCGTAACTCTGGCAAGGGTAGTTTATACAGTAGAAGATTTCAGGGTATATTCAGATTATGTCCATACAGTAGGTTCGTATTTATTAGTATTCTGAGATATCAGCTATACAGCGGTGTATGAGTCATCTGTTGCAAATGTCATGGTTTGTTCCAGCTGCTTTTAGCGTGTTTAAGCGTACAGACATTGGTTAGTAAATGTATCACAGTACTGTACGTGTACATACATCCATACAAATATATGCAGAAGAGGTACCAGGCATAATGTAGTGTTAACATTTTGCATAGCGATTTTCACATAGATACAGCAGTTATTAAATATTGAAGACATTATGGTTGCTATATTCATACAACCATGTACGTATATATGCAGAAGTGGCACTGTGAATAATGTAGTGTTAACATTTTGCATAGCAATTTTCACATAGATACAGCAGTTATTAAATATTGAAGACACTATGGTTGCTATATAACTTCATACCATCGTATATGCAGTAGATGTACCGGAATAATGTAGTGTTAACATTTTGCATAGCAATTTTCACATAGATACAGCAGTTATTAAATATTGAAGACATTATGGTTGCTATATAAATTCATACAACCATGCAGTTGTGGCACTGTGAATAATGTAGTGTTAACATTTTGCATAGCGATTTTCACATAGATACAGCAGTTATTAAATATTGAAGACATTATGGTTGCTATATAAATTCATACCATTGTACAATTTTATGCAGTAGAGGTACCTGGAATAATTCAGTGTTAACATTTTGCATAGCGATTTTTTCATAGATACAGCTCGGTTGTAATATATTGAAGACACTGGTTTGTGTACAAAAGCTGCTATAACATACATTCCACTGTACATTTATATGCAGAAGAGGCACCGTGAATAATGTAGTGTTAACATTTTGCATAGCGATTTTCACATAGATACAGCAGTTATAAACTATTGAAGACACTGTGGGTTTGTAGGTACAAAAGCTGCTATGCATTGGTTTGGATTTATTGAACAATTTGGTCACACTTGCATTGCAGTTTGTGGAGGCCATACTGGGTGAATTCTTCCCTGGATGTAGTAACACCAGTATGAAAGATCACTTGACTGTATGTGTGTGTGTTCAGCAATGAACCTGCAAAATTGGTTATTTAATCTTTTGATAGAAGGTCAAGTATATAGAATTAGCTTTTGTCAGAGAAATGTTTTCCAACGGGCAAAATTGAATAAAATTCTCTTCAGGATATTTACGAAAGGAAATTAAAAAATTAAAAATTCAATATGTTGTGTTCGAGGTTGATTGATGACTTTGCAAATTATTTCTTCTTCGAGAAGAAAAACACACATCCTCCGAAGACGTGATTCATGTACTCACAAATAAATATTAAAATATCGAAGAAGTGAAATTACAAGAGCAGGAATACTGAAATATATCTCATTAATGAGGGTGTGGTTCAATTATGACAGACACCAAAGAAAAGTTATGCTTTCAGTCGCCTGTAGCTAATCGTTAATACCATAGTATGTAAAGCTAACGTTTTTTTCCTTGGAATTCATCATATATATTATTTACAAAAAACATGCTATTTCACGGTGTTAATGAAGTGGTTTCTATTTAATAAATCAGACCAATTTAAATATCCACGACAGATTCTTGGTAATTAGTGTGTGGAAAATTTGCTTTAAAAGCAAATGAAGTGCCGACTATCGCAAGGAATTCACCTGAGCTGGGAACTTAGAATTTATATGTGACGAGATTCGCTTCAGAGCTGTTACTCTTTGACCATGGTAGTGCTGCAGTAGTAGTAGACATGGGAACTGCAGAATAGTCAACATAACACACATTCCAAGGACATGATATTCCTGCAGGGTGAAATTTGATAACCTTCTGTGAATCACACTCACAGGCATCCAAACACAAATACACAAACACACACAGGCTCAAAACATTGAACTTGATCAAGTCATTCAGTCTATGTAGTGATGTATGTAGGACTGCATGCATTTTGAACATTTCAACAGACATCTTTTGTCAAGGTGTGTCTCCCACAGCAACAGCACAATTTGTGCAGTGGATATTGTTTGTGATCATATATAGTGGATGGCAGAGCTAACTGTAGTGCAACTGTATACAAATGTGCAGTAGGTGGATAATGATAGTATGGCTGTTTGATGCTGACATTGGTGTACATGTAATGTATGGCAAAAACAACCTACATATGTACAATACTGTAACATGATGGTATCACTATAAAGGAATATATCGACCATCCGAAAATCATGATTGCTGGATTTTCAGTGATGGTTTCAAAAGTTTTCAAGTCTTTTGGTTAAAATAAAGTGAATATTACAGTTGTTTCTATGACTATCTTGTATAATTAATTTTTTTTTTTTTTTGTGAATAAATGAGTGAATTTGATATTCTCACTAACTATCATGTGTACTTTTAAAGTGCAGCCATAGTTGGTTAAATAATCATATTTCAAAGAGAAAGTAAAAGGTTTCAGATCCTAGCAAAACTATGACATCACTATGACATCACTATGGCATCACATAATATACAAAATGATCCCCTGCCAGACAATACTAAAGATGATAGTTGCATTTGTGTACCCTTTAATTCTTGGGCACAACCTGCATCAATTACTGTTTGATAACTCTGGTGCCAGAGTAATCAATATCTTGTGAATGAGACTAGTAAGCTTATTATTATTCATTCCGCTCACAGGTCTCAAGATGTCGTTTGGCTCTACAAGAGAGAGCTTCCTTTTAATGACGAAAAGAAAGAAAAGAAAGAAAAAAAACAGTAGCAATACTTAGGTCACCTTAATGAATGAGAAATGAGAATATTGAAAATTCAGTATCAACTGTATTAGTGAATAATCTTGGAAGCATTGTTATTAAATAGACAATATGAGATTTGTATAAAGTAACACTGTCGTCTTTATCATCAACTTCGATGTTTTCATGGCTGTCTTGCAATTAAATGATGACTAGGGCGCTTGTACAGTATGTGTATGTTTGTGTGTGCAATTGTATGCTACAGTCTGTGTGTGTGTGTCTGCGATCATATGCTACAGTACTGCGTGTGTGTGTGTCTGCGATTGTATGCTACAGTATGTGTTTGGAGTGTGTCTGCGATTGTTTGGAACAGTATGTGTGTGAGTGTGTCTGGGATTGTATGCTACAGTATGTGTTTGGAGTGTGTTGTCTGCGATTGTATTGTACAGTTTGTATGTGTGTGTGTCGGGGATTGTATGGTACAGTATGTGTGTGTGTGTTTCTGCGATTGTATGGTACAGTATGTCTGTGATTGTATGGTACAGTATGTGTATGTATGTGTGTTTCTGTGATTGTATGGTACAGTATACATACGTGTGTGAGTGTGTCAGTATATTTTTTTTGTTTCCTCACTTACCTGTCTCTACATAGCACTCACTCTAACATATCAAGCGTGACCTGACCAACCATTTCAGCACCTGTCGCTATGTAGCCACTCGTAGCATATTTAAATCACCTCTTTCTTACCTGTCAACGCACCCTTACTCTTCTTTGTCGAAAGTGACCAGAAAACATTTCAACTCCCATTCTACCATGGTGCAGTGTGCACTGTATGTCAAGCTGGACGTCGCACTGTCCAGTAAGAAACAGCACTGTACCTACCATTGGGGGGGAGGGTTGCATGTGAGGTGTTCCTAGTAGTGCTACTGATGGGATATTATTTAACCTGAAATACATGTTTCTGTAACAGGCCTTTACTGTAAATGTGAGATTTATTGCCTATATAGTATACAAATAATGAATGGTTATGAGTGCAATAGTGCAAATATTTCATGAGTTGAAAGATGGAATGTTCCATTCAACGAGGCGCAGCCAAGTTGAATGGAACAAATTACATCTTTCAACGAATGCAATATTTGCACTATTGCACGAATGGAAACCATTCATTATTTCCTGCTTTTATACAACACCTTCAAATTTGGATATAATTGGATGTAAAATGCACTCATGCAACAGATTGTTTTGAACAGACAGGTTTCTCTGCTCTCTTACCATTGAAAAAAGTGCTATCCAAAAAGTATGACCCATGGTTCTATTTCATAGAGTGCAATAGAGCGGATTTTGCATGCAATCGACGAGCAATTGACCAATCAAATGGCCGGAATATAATTAGGTGTTGTATAATATAGTATATAGTAAGAATGATAGTTTATGCATTTAACTATCCCAATGGCAGTCTATAAAATCTACATTGACACTGGGTGCTGTTGCAAACATCTATAGCCAGGGCCTAGAACTGTAGTACATGGCAGTCAATAGTATAATGTTATGCTCTTTTAGGAGCATGTACTTTAGGCAAGGAGTCTTGTGTTGCTAAGCAACAACCAACTGTACTTTTGGCTGCTTGTATACACCTTCATGTATACTGTATGCAACAGAAGGTACAGTCCTGTACAGCTCTTCCATCAGCTGTTTGATTTTTTGAAGGAAAACAGGAACTTTGGATTTGAAAGTTTGGGAAACATTGACAAAATGTACCACTTAGCTCAAAAGTCTTGGTCAGGTAGTATCACCAGCACTGTGGCTGGCTATGGGATGGTGACATTAGTTTTCATAACATGCACATGCAATGAGTAATATTATTAATAAATAGGGGGTTAGTGCTTCCGTGGAGCATGTCACATTATCCTGAATGGCTGGTACTTGTTTTGGCACATCTGCTAATTAACATACAGTAAGTGTTTGGGCTTCACATGTCTATGAGTTTTTGCCATGTGTAAAGGTCTCTTGCCATGTAAAACACGTAGTCAAAATTAACTGATATTGAAATATGCATTTTAGTGATTCATCAGATTCAAATTCAGATATTTATAAGATTTCTTGAGGCAAAACCTTTTTAAGCAGCGGTGTACAGTTTGAGCAGTTCTAATACAGTATGTACAGTACAGTATGTCTGCCTGTTAATGACATTTGTTTCATTCCTTTGAAGTGTACAACCATAGTCCTCTGTCCATCGGATGATTCAGTCAGATTATTTAATCATATTGTTTGATCAGATCATTCGTTCAGATCCTTCAGATCATTTGCCATACTGTACTCTGACCTCAAGTGAGATATTTCATCTCATCAAACTGGTGATGCATTGAGCTGGTAATTGGACCAATCACTGTATAGATAACAAGTACTTTTTTCTTCTTTTTAAAGTTTTTATGCAAATAAGGCTGCTGTCTACAGGCTATTTTCATGGATCTCCAGTACGCATACATATAGCATTATAATGATACTTAATTTTGAAGGAATGAAGGGGCAGGTTTATTGCAATCCTTATGATAGAGACTATAATAACAGTACCTATGTGCACTGTATTTAATATTCACTGCCAGTTCATATTGGGATGTGTATGAGCTTTCAATGTTCCAACTGCAGAAGAGCTGTTTCAAGCGTATTTATATTATGTATGCAGGAGGGGCCAACCTACCCTACAGTGTTATATATGCACTGTGTACCTTCAAATAATTTGCAAATCAAGTGACAGTACAATGCTTGGCAAAATAAAATCTTATGCAGAGCACTTTCCAGTGATCCATCTAGTGGTAGAAGATATATTACACAATGTTTGTAAATCATATGTCCCAATTTCAACTCTGCTTTCAGATAATCCATCAATGTGAGAATGTAAAAGTATTTTAATGGAACTACAGTAGCTGTTAAATTTAATATGTTCTGTGTATTGTCAAATTTTAATCTGTGTAACTAACATTGAAGAAACAACTTCTTCCTTTTTTTCCAGAAGAAACTTGTTGCTCACTTTGTTCTGGTCAAAACTGAGAGCTTGTCTATTTTATGCATATTCAGTAGATGTAAAGAAGGTCTATTTAAATATTCATATGATCTCCTATGGCACAATAAACGCCTCAGAATACAGCTGCAGACGGCTATGTCCTTTCATAGACCGTAGTCTTTGTAATGGTACTCGCAGATTTGTATGTTTGGTATTTCTAAGATGCATATTCAGAAGATGTACAGAAGATCTATTTAAATATTCATATGATCTCCCATGGTACAATAAGCGCCTCAGAATACAGCTGCAGATGGCTATGTCCTTTCATAGACCGTAGTCTTTGTAATGGTACTGCAGATTTGTACAGTATGTTTTGTTAATTTCTAAGACGAGGAATAATTTCATCGTGTTGCTTTTGTCTGCCTTCTGTACTTCCAAACTTTTCACGGCCAACAGATATATTTATAGAAACTCATCCATGCTGTTACAGGTAATTAATACGTTTGAAAGAGTCCTTTTCTTTAAAGGAATAAGCTGACTTTTGTTAAAACTCATAATACTGTAGCATAAGTTTATTATGGTGTGTCATTGACATATTGTTATAGAACTATAATATCAATACTACAGTACTTTGTCTACCCAAATGCGAAAATGGTCTTTGTGAACGTTTTGTATTTATGGAAGGTTATTGGAAAAAAAAAAGACTCTTTTTAGTGCAGGATTTAATGGTGCAGCAACTGTTAATTTATTTAAACTTGATTCACTTAATACTAAAGTAGAGTAAAATGTTGTTTTGGGTCATACTGTAGCTGTGGGTTTTGTCGTTTATGAAGTTACTAATTCTTTAAAATTGTCTCGCAGAGTCACTTAATATGCATTATTGAGAATACTATGTATGAACTTCAGTATTAAGATAACATCAATAAATTGAATAGTAGGTGATAATTCATTCTTTCCCGTGGCATGAAGATGTTCGCTGCTCGCCCCTATGAAAAGAAATATAGGCTAATTTGAGGTTCAAATGATGCTGTAAAGGAGGTTTTATACTCTATTATGCTAAATGCTAAAGAAATGATGGTTGTTAAGTCAAAGTTTGATGCAATTTTTTTTTATGTATACTTGACAATTACAATGCGGGTTTTTCGGACGCTTGCGCGGGTCAGCGGGTTTGGGTGTTAGAATGCGGGTCCAACCAGCAAATTGCGGGTCAGTTGGGAGCTCTGGATTAGGTACTGTTGGGTTTTCATCTGAGAGTACTTAATGTAATAAATCTGTAGAACCCAGGTTGTATAAATCTGCTTCTTCAACGATCTTTATCAACATCAAAGGCCATTTTTCCTGTCCTATAGTGGAGTTTGATTTTCATAGGTCTACCAACAGTAGCTGGATACATACACAAGTAGAGACAACAGATATAAATTTGTCTCTTGTTTTTAAAGGCCATTGCAAGGACTTGTTAGACATTGTTACATACTGTAGGTAGACCAGTGTACACTTTAAGACTTAAGATAGGACTAAGAAATGCAGCAACTAAACTTAATATCAATACTCTGGATTTATTTTTACTTAGTACCGAAACATGTACAGTAGACATTTTATGAAATTTGAGAAAGAACAGCATTGTCTAAATGCCCCATACTAATATTTTTCAAATTTATCTTGTAGGATGCATAACAAGACAAACTTATCAGTCTCATTTGATTACGGTAATAGTTTTAGGGTTCCATCAGTATTGGTCCAAAAGTTTACGATGCTAAAAATAATTTTTTTGAAAGAAATTTAGTTTCAAAGGGATCTTCCTGTATTTTCTGACAGTAAACATTGTTCTTGTAGACATTGAGGATTTTTAGATTAAACTATGTTTTTGTAGTTTTCAAGGGTTGTGCGCTATTATTCCAAACTCATAAAAAAAAGGCAATCCTTGTACAGTATGCCAGGTCATAATTTTCAAATATTCAGTCGACACTCTCCCTCTTAATATTTATAACCACATCTTGATATCTATGGAGGTCAATTTTTAGAACTTGGCGTGATATTTTGACAGTATTCTCTCCTCATTTGTAACCACCTTGACTTTTAGAGATCCGACTCTCTCTCTTTCTCTGTTTATACTCTCACCTTTCGTACAATACCGAGACATGTCATGTTTTGAATTGTTTGACATTGAATGCGTCGCATCGATCCGTCCGTCCGTCTGTGTACTGTGCATCCATACACAGCATGAGATGGAACGTTAACATTCACATGATGAAACGTCTCCAAGTTAGATTCGTCTAATCAGTCTTATTACACATGAAAATAGATCCACACAATGTTGGAATGTTTCCAAGCCGCCCGCCGCCGTCGTCGTACTGTACGGCGAGACAAAAGGCTAGAAAATGGAAAAACGTCAGTTGCAATGCGAGTCTGAATGATAGCATATTTATACCAAATATTTATACCAAAACCAAGACAGATAGATCACTGTTTTGTTTTGTTTTGCTTCTCTTATTTGTTTTTTTTTTGGTTGCATTTAAAAGATTATATAGCAATTGATGAGGCATGTTTAATTACTGTATGTGGCATAGATATATAATACAAGGATAGGTATAGTGTAGGGGATGAATGTACAGTGTGATGAGTGGTAAGTGTATTAAAGTCGTTTGAGTATTCTCTGTGTAGATATATATAACTATTAATTATTAAAATTAAATGAGATGCTATACTATAGTTAACTTGTGTCAGAGGCTATATATATATATTTATTTATACTGTGACTGAACTTCAGACCTGTGGCTATACTGGTTAAACATTCAATCTCTTCATATCAGGTGACTCGCCATGCACATGTGTGTATGCTCGTACTGTAATGTACCGTACATATGCTTGCACATGTGGAGTTTATAATTCACCCTGAATTCACTAGATGCCTAATGCATCATCAATCAATGACCGTATTTTTGTGCTGGTTGCAGAGAGAAAGGAAAATTTGTTTGTACTGTGTGCAGTATTAATGTAGTAGGACAAACATACACGCTTCTACTGAGGTTGTATAGCACTAATGTGTCTAGCATGCAATGCATTGGGGATGAAATTTTGATTATTAACGACCAAGGATTGGATAGAACTATAGAAATCAGGTATGTTTAAATTTGAATTTGTGTAGATCCAACTGTGAACACGTGTGCATAACATTTTATATCTCTATGTACTGTTTGACATCACTGGTAATTTATCCTATCAATACTTTGTATTGTTTGTACTACTTATTGTTGTTCTATAGTGTCACATTCTGGTCAATACATCCATTGTTCCCCACTGACCTCTGACTATTATGTCAATGTTAACTTGCTTCCTTGTACACTAATCTACCATTAAGAAGTCTTGGAGCCCTGTTAATATACACCAATATATGGTATTCCATACAATCTTGTATGTAGAGCCTGTATCTTTTCTCCTCACTTTCATTGAAGTTATCTCAGCTCATATTTGTTAAATATGTAATGTTGCAGAAGAAGTTTTAAGTTGAAATGTAAAGAAGCGACTGCAGTGCTATGCATATAGATTATTTATTTATTTATTTGTTATGTTAATATTCCCATTCTATACTCAAATTGCTATTTTTCATCTCTTCATAACCCCAGCTATTTCTGCAGGGGGGGGGGGGGGATCGAATAAGGGAGGGAAGGTACTTGCTTGCAAATTTGATTCTTGCGACAGATATAGCCTCCCCATGAGAATTGTCAGATTCACCAGGTTCAGTCGTTAATAAATTTAATAGTGTCAGAGGATGATATCCAATTAACTAATTAAGTTTCAAATCCAGACTTCCTTGCCTTATAACTCAAATTCAGATAAATTACATAGTACATGTGTGTGATGCAAGGAGACAAATTAAGAATTACCACTTGACATTTTTGCTCTCATCGGTGTATATATGTACATACACTCTATAAGGCAAGAAATGGTGCTCAGGCTATAATTTACTCGGAATACATCAAATTGTTCAGATTTTTATCAGTCTCTAAGAGCCTCTGAAGAATATCATACTGAGATCAAAACATCAGACCCTCTAGAATTTAAAGATGTGTATATAATTCTTTAGTTCTTCGTAATTAATTTTGGTTTGACCTTCCACATGTACCATTTGTTATTCGTTCATTATTTAACGAGCTTCTCTGTTGTCTTCATATATTCTAGAAAAAGTAAAAGAAAAGAAATGGTCATCCTTGTTTAAATAATTTCAAAAGGTGCTATATAAACTTCTATGATCCTCAGCATGCACTACTGTACCTGAAGTAATGCCTTGTTCTTACACACATTAATGTCTGTGGGTAATGCTAATGGTCATAAGCTCCAGAAAAGGACCATATTTTTTATACGTTTTAAGCAATATACATATATCCAGGGTAAATAATCTGAGTAAAATTTCTTTTAATTTTCATGTTGCAAATGCAACACAGATTGTGCAATGAACCTTTCATCACTGCAGCAAAATATTGTGTTTCCCTCCAAAATACACTCATTTACCATTTTACGATATATATTTTAACAGTGATTAAAGCTTTTGTCTCTTTAAGTTCAGCATGAGCCTATGAGGCAAATTGGCAATCTGGTCAACCGGTATTAATTAGCATAAAAAGAAGGACAGGACAGGTGTTCAAACAATGCAAACAATCAAACAATAACATGCAAATAATAGTTCATTCAAACATATCAGTTTTATGTACACAGCACATTAGAACATTCAATTTATCAATAGTGTGCAAATAGCTTATACAGACCTGTATAATCCTCTGTTAGTTCTTTCGACCTCAAATAGTAGAAACTGAACGTACATTGTAGCTACTGCATCATTATAATCTGCATCATGTGCAGTACTTACCTAATAATTCTCCCATTGTGATCAAAGACCAATTATGGGGCATATTTATATATGCCTCAAAAAATATGACTACTGTAGTACCATCAACACTACAGCTCGAGATGAAGCTGTCGATAAATATTAATTTATCCATTCGCTCAATTCTTGGAATTAAAATTTACGAGTGAAAAAAAGACAAAAAAAAACCTCCCATTATTATAATAAATAATTATTGATTTGAAAGTGACTAAGGACAGTTCATTTGTTTGTGTGTATAGTACATGCTAACAGCTGTACTGTATGTGTTTTATACCGTAGAGTTGCGATATTAATGTCCCCCGAGCGAGGCTACCTACCGCTCAGACGATTTTATTTTTCTGTTTTGTTAATTAGCAAGGACCATTAGGCTGATCAAGATAATGTTATCACTTATCGCTTAAGGATAATTAACAAAGTGAATATTATAATACTACTGAAGGTGCCATTCATAAAACATGGATAACATACAACAGAAGGTATGTTATGAGTCATATATGCTTAGTGTACTGTATAGAGTACTGTTTGTGTCTGTTCATTACAATTAGTATTTTCTTCATATTTTTGTAAGTTTTTACTTACTGCCATTCATTTCACACAGTAGGTACTGTAAAATACTTGTCAGGAGGTATACAATGGCAAGCTAAATGCGATGTTAACGTGTGTCCTTGTTCATGATATTTCACACTAATGCACAGTAGTTTCTTCTTTCTGTGTGGTTTTCATATATTTTACTAAGAATCATTCATCACATAGATATATACAGACTAAGTAGAAGGTATATATCATGATTCAATTCCCCCCTTGCTTACCTGTTGCCTCACAACCTCAGCACTATCACTCTTCAGTGCCTATTATGTGTTACAGTATAGTAACCTGGATGTGTGTGTGTGTGTGTGTGTTTGTATGTACTCATTAGAATATAAATTTAAAGTAGATTGTTCTAAAGATATGTTGTTCATATTTTTCAAGGTTGGGTGAGACATGTGCAGTTTTGCAGGACTGGAGATAAGGATGCACAGACTTAAAGTTACAGTCCTTCGAAGCAAGGCAATGTGAACTTCAGGTTGTGATTCATTGCCTCTTGTGAACATCACCACAATTTGTTTTGCAGAATTGCTTACTTAAAATAAATTTTTTCTCATGGTTTAGTTGTTCTGATCTGAAATAGGTTCAATTCATGTTTTGTACAATGTTGATAGTAGCACTTGGGAGACAGATGTAGGGAAGTTGGAGGGGGAGAAAGTTTGATTTGATGTGAGGAAAGTATAATATTGACCATCAGTTTCTTATGTTACTAAAGGGTTAAAGATGTGAAATGGAAATTGTCTACAAAGATGTCTTCTCTTTGTGATTTGAGAAGAGGAAAAGTAGCCTTCTCTTTTTAACGGCTTCTCCCGTTGATGCAACCTATGCTGGTATGTGAATACAGTTTAAGCAATAGTCCATGATCTGTATTATGTAACTCATGAGTACTAAACATCTCGTTTACTTTTTTTTTTCTGTACAGAAAACAGCGACAATGTTCAAACACCCGACGATCCTAAACGTAACTCAGAATCCGATGGTTCAAAGTCAGACGCATCTCAGGATACGGTAGCAGAAAAACCAGGTACGTGACCTAGGTCATAGCTGAAGGTCAAACATGCTTAGAATATGTAACTCGTACGTGACCTAGGTCATAGCTGAAGGTCAAACATCCTTAGAATATGTAACAAGTACGTGACCTAGGTCATAGCTGAAGCTCAAACATACTTAGTTATGTAACTCGTGCATGACCTAGGGTATAGCTGTAGGTCAAACATGATCCTTAGAATATGTAACAAGTACGTGACCTAGGTCATAGCTGAAGCTCAAACATACTTTGAATATGTAGATTGGCCTTGCCTGAATTTAGGGTATCCCTGGACTTCGGACGGGTGGGTTTTAGAGACAGCTGGTAATTGGCTTTGTTCCTGCTCCGGAGATGTTTCCGACCAGACCGGTGGTTGTAGTGCATCCATCATGCTGGTCCCAGGGGGGGGGGGGGTTCTGTGAGGCAGCCATCTGATCAACTAATGGCTGGAACATTGCAGATATCTGTGAGAGCAGCCATTCTCAGTTTGCCGGAGGTTGTTAGGAGCTTTGCTCTCAGGGTGTGGCTCTACTCCTGGCTGGTCTGTAACCCTCACCCTCTGTAACCCTCAGGACTCATCCTGGACCATTGAGAAATCCCTCAGATGCGGAGATCTAAGGCATAGCTGAATGTAAAACATGCTTTGAATATGTAACAGAAAAGCACAGGTATGTTACGTACCGCAGTAGGTCATAGCTGAAGGGAAATCATGCTTTGATTATCTAGCAGAAAAGACAGGTTTGTCAAATCATACCGGAAGGTATTACATGCTTAGAATATGTAACAAAAACAAACAATAAAACAGGTTTGTTACAATTGGAATTATCCTACAAAGTAGTAGTGACAGCCTGGTAATGTTAAAGGATTACCCAAGACCAGAAGTACTTTGAGCTATTTATTGAATGTTAGAGATTGACGATGCCGGGTAAGGTGGTAACACAGAGACAAGTTTAGTGAATTAATGCATGGTAGTAAAAACAAGAATGTCTCTCTGCATGTACCACATGGTGGTAGACAAAAATCAAGCAAAGAGGTGTGTCATTGAAAATGTTTGTTTATCTTTCTTCTGTTTTATTTTCAGAAGATACTCAAACAGAAGAGGACAAAAACGGCCCCAAAGATCCCCCTAGTGACTCCTCGAGAGAAAAAAGTAAATCTGAATCGTCAACATCGTCAGACGGTAGCGGCAAGAAGAAAGACTCCAAACATCAGCGTCGACCAGGTATGTCTGTCACCATGGTTACCGTGAACTATGAGAAATTAAACACTCCCACCTCAAGGATAAAAATCAAACTTTCTCGTCCCTCCTCCAGACCACAATCCATCACTATCTTAATCGCTGTTTTTACATATTTGGAATGCAAAAAGCATTAATTCCACGTTTTTGACAAAATATTTATTTAGTTCTTCTCATGTTAAGTTGTAGAAGATCAAACAAGTAAGCAACAGTACTACGAAGCTTCTCCTCCACAGGAGACAATTTGAAGAAGCAAAGTTTATCAAGATAGCTTTCAACTTGTTTAGATAATCCTCAATGAATTTTCCACCTGTAGGGTAAACTAAAAAAAAAGATGTTATCACCTTGAAATATTTTGCTGTAGGTAGTATTATTAACTGTTAAAAACCACATTAATGGACCAAAATATCTGAATGCCTTTGAGGACAGTGACATCGTGTTTCAAAATTTCATGGATACGAATGGATGATTACAGGAAAATTAAAAAAAAAAAGATTTGGGGAAAATAATTGTATAAATCTGTCGTTCATGTCATTCTAAAGTTGAAGATTCTACACAACAGCATGTCTTTTCTTCAGCTCTTTTGGGAATGTTGATGTCTGCAGTGTCGTTACCTGAACTGTTTAGTTTAAAGGTGGACCAATAGCACAAGACTTTGTAAAAATGTTCATTTTACAAATGTTTTGTCAATAAAACCCACCAAAACCTTCCACCATTTCAGTTACGTGAATGTCAACCAAGCATCACAGCAAACAAAAGTCAAAACAAGGACAAGCAAGTTTTGTCTTTATTTCAGTGGTATTGATAAATTGCTTTTGAACCTAATGAGCATCTTTCAAAATGATGTTAAAATGTAGCTGTGCGTATCCACAAGCGTGACTCTGTACCCCAGAAATTTTTCAACATCTCATACCAAAAAAAATAAAAGTCTATTGTCGAGCCAAGTGGAGTGACTGGCAAGTTAACCTATCAACTCCACTTGAAGGTTTGTTCCAAAACTGTCAGGTTATTTTACTCTTTCATTTCTTTCTTTCTTTTTTTGATTCATTTATTTATTTTTTATTTTTGTGGTATGTTTTCTGGTGGAAGAGTTACTTACACCTTTCAAGAAAAAAGTAATAATCACTTCCATGATATCATACATTTTAGGGTTTATATATGTTAATTTCTGCCTTCAATATTAGTGCCTCAAATTTATTGTGAACCTAAAAGATTCTTAGCAGCTTATTATTTTGGATTAAATTCATTTCCACATATTTTCTCCTTACCTTATAACTACATACAACTCATTCAATTACAGTAGATGGCATTGTGCTTTTCCAATTTGTTGTCATGCATTTTGATTATATTTTTCTCTTGGAAGTGTGAGTTTTTTTGTTTTTTTTTGGCAAGCATTAGCATCTCACCATTACCATTTATTAGGTTTTTGGAGGCTCACACAAGTTTTGGTGAACAGTCGGTGAATGGTTTCACATAAGTATACTCGTTTTTTATCTACAAGGGGTGCTGGTATGGGGGTTCATGCACCTAAGCATTCTTTTCGCTCCGCAGTTCTCGACGCATCAAAGAAGCGGGCAGCTTTAGACGAGAAGGAACAGAAGGAGAAAAAATTCAGAGAACAGCAGTTGGTGGACCGACAGAAAAAGATAAACCAACAGAAAGACAAAGGTAAACAGAGAAGAGAGGCGGTGGAAGAACGGCAAAGACAACAGGCTGAACTCAATAAGGTAAGGAAAGGGGCTGGTCAGGGGGGACAACACCCTCACCCACACACCCCTTATTAATAAACAATTGCCAGGCTGAACACGATAAGGTTAGGAAAAGGCTGGTCAGGGGGACTACACCCTAACCCACACATACCCCTTACTAATAAATGCTGGTCAGGGGACAACACCCTCACCCATACACCCTTTATTAATAAACAATTACCAGGCTGAAATCAATAAGGTAAGGAAAGGGCTGGTCAGGGGGACAACACCCTCACCCACACACACCCCTTACTAATAAATGCTGGTCAGGGGACAACACCCTCACCCACACCCACACACCCTTTATTAATAAACAATTGCCACCTAACTGGGAAAGACAACAGTCTTAAATTGATGTTTTTAACCTTTATACTAAAACTAGGTCCTTGTTTAGCAAAAATTCATTTTCTTTCAGTTCGCCGCATAACTTAAGTTTAATTTTGTTGCAGCTTCATTAGGCAGAGTAATACATAAAGTGGTAAATATTTATTGACTTGCTGTATAGCAACTCTGGCTTTTTCATTTATAATATGCTCAATTTCCTTTTTGGCAGCCAAATGGCTTTTTGGCCAGGAATTGGGCTGCAAGAAAAGGGCAATAATCCCTCCAGGCAGAAACAATTAACGATAGTTCTATGACCAGTCGAGTGGTGGTGGCACAGTACTTTTATCTTCTTCATACACACAGTAGTCAGTCATGGAAGGACATTGAAAGTCAAGTGTTTCCCAAGGA